>CM055962.1:4480000-4712500 GCA_029531755.1 Holothuria leucospilota | reverse complement strand
ACACATCTACAACTAAGTTGAAATTTTCCAAGCTTCCAAATTTGAAATTTTTAAAAAGGGTTTTCGTTTTTTGCCCCGGTGACCCCATGCCCTTGACCTCCACCCAAAAACAATAAGGCCCCTTCCCCTTTAAACAAATGATCTACATACTAAGTATAAATTTACCCAGTTTCTATTTTGAGAAAAGTGTTAAAAAAGGTTTTCAGAGTTGCCCTCCTGCCCAGATGCCCTTGACCCCCACCAAAAAAAATAAGCTTCCCTTACCATAACCATACTTTAAAATAAAAAATTTACCCAAGCTTTTATTTGAGATTTTGGGGAACAAGTTTTCAGTTTTGACCCCGGTGACCCAGAGACCTTTGTCTCCACCAAAAACATAGGTTTTTCCCTCTTACCTAACACATCTACATACATATAAATTATCCAACCCCCCCTACTTGAAATCATGTTAAAATTTTTCACATTCGCCCCCGGGTGCCCCCAGATGACCTTTGACCCCCCCAAAAAAAGATGGGTTTTTTCTCTTACTAACCATCTACTACTAAGTATGAAATTTTTCCAAGCTTCCCCTTTGAATTTGTTAAAAAGGTTTTCAGAGTTTGACCCCGGTGCCCCCCAGATGACCTTTGACCTCCACCACAACATGGGGTTCTTCCCCTTTTCCATAATGATCACATATAATATAAAATTTTCCCAAGCTTCCTAACTTGAGAAAAGGTTCCCAAGGTTTTCAGTCCACCCCCGGTGCCCCCAGTGCCCTTTTGACCCCATCAAAAAAATGGGGTTCTTCCCTTACCATAACGCACCTACAATAAGTATAAAACTTATCCAAGCTTCCTTTTGAGATATCTTGTTAAAAAGGGTTTCGGATTTTTGACCCCCGGTGACCCAGAGCCTTGCCCCCCCACCAAAAAAAATGGGGTTTCTTCCTTTTAATATGGGCTCTATGTCCCAAAGTTTGAAAAACTGTCAGGGTTTCCTTCTTGAGAATCGTGTTAACAGAAAAGTGTCAAAAACACCCAACACACACATAAAAGCATCGCCATCACAATGCTTTGGTTTTCTCTATCATTGAAACCAAATAAATTGTATAGTGGGGAAATTTCAACCCCTTTTTAAACAAAGTTTCTGACCAGAGAGTTTAAACTGCCACTGCCAAACCCCGGGCCCAGCTTGATCGGCTTGGCAACTAATCATGGGAGCGTATTAAACTTTTTAATGCAATCTCCCTGGGGGTTTTCTTACACTCAGTGTGATTCACAACCTCTTAAAAATTAAATTCAAAGAATTAAAAAAGTCGTGGAAAACCCATTTTTTGCCCCCAAGTGATCCCTTCATTTTTAAGTGATGCAGCCCTATTTCTTTTATTTTAACACATGGGAAACATCTTATCAGTACAAGACCGGGATTTTCCCAAAGTAAAGTATGAATTACATTGTAGGAAGAGTCCCCCCTTTGGGTCACTTGTTTCTCAATATTATGCTACCAAATGGTCATATCAAGGAAAATTAAGGATGACTTTTTTTTTTATGAAAAATGCAACCAGCATGCCCTCCTTCGGGACTCTTCAAACGTACAATATATCAAATCTGTGACAGATTAAAATTTGGAACTAATGTCTCATCCAAAAAATTCAATTTTTAAAAAAGCTGGAAAGCGCTTGTTATTATATGGAAGGGGTTTCATTTTAAGTTCCTTTTATTTTAGTTAACTGAAAACCCTTTCAAAGCTGTTACATATGCACCCCCAGCAGTGTGGTTTTAGTAAAATTTTTGACAACTTAGTGCTATACTGTGTCTTCGTTAAATTGGAAACTAGAACAAAAAATTCTGTCTCAAAGCATTAAAATCATTTGTTTTTATATTTGATACAGGTTACTTTTAAAGGTGAGACACAACATAGTTCTAGCCCATATTTAATATTGAGCTAATTTAAAAAACCTTTGTTTAATGAGATTCCTTTCTGTAAACAGTAGCCTAACATTTTTTTGAATGGTAATTGATTCTCAAAGGCATTAAAACTAATTGTCACTTTTGAATGAAAAATTTTCCTAAGTAAAAGGGGTTTATCAGCTGACTATTGCTTTAATATTCACTAGACCTGAACAAATGCACAACTTGCAGAGATTACATACATGGAACAAGGATGTTGTCTATTTTCTGTGTACATACAGTTCAAGCAATAGTTACATGATACCTTCAGATTGAAAATGAAGATATTTTCCATTCATGAAAATCACAATTGAAAATGCTAAATTGACTGCCTTCATGTAGCTGAAGGAAAGTTCTTTGTATTCAGCTTGGTTATAATACGGTTATAACTTGTTTAGAGCAGCCAGGAGTAATCTATAGTTCTTTATGAAGGATGTTTTTAATAGTAATACCCAGCTGTTGACTTTTGTTCATTTAGCTACAAGACTTCCTTATGGCCTACATTGGTCTAATGTCAGTACATATTTCTATTCATCTGAGGCCCAATTCTTTTGTCAAGGGTAGGGTAGAAGTTGAGGACACTAATCATAACATTCAAACATCACAATTAGCTTATTCAAAATATGTTTTGCATAATATGTATTATATATAAAATTCATATAACAGACAATGACCAGAGAGTGATCTTTAAGATTTCTTAGTTAACTCTTACTGAAGCAAAAATAATTTAACTTCTGTATCCTTCACAGAATAAATTAGGAGCAAGAGAATTTCATACTTGATGAACACAAGTATGGCCCATTATGTAGCTTTTGTGATACATTGAAAACTAATTTATTTGGTAATGTTCCTTCACAAGAAATGAACTTCTCTCTGATACTGAAAAAGTCTTCTTTGGAGGCAATAATGTATCCTGATTGTAAGAAATATATTTATCTTGGGGTATAATTTATTAGCCAATGTTCCCATGAACTTCTTTACTGAATTCCATTGTGAATATTCTCTTTTTGGTTGTGAGTTGAGAAATATCAGTCAGCCTTATTATTGCTCTATTGCATAGAAATTTATTCTAAAGGTACAGTAGAAGACACATGCCAAAAAGTATATGAAGAAAATGTATTGAAAAATAAAATTAATTTGTAATCGTCTGTATCACAGATTTAACTTGAAAAATATACCTTGCTGTGCATACTTCATATTTTCTTTACTTATGTTGGTGTTACTCTGTATATAACTGCAAAGTGAATCTTTTTCATATGTTGGTATTTACTTTGCTACAGACTGTTAGTCTGGGGGGGGGGGTGGGGGGGGGGGGGGGTGGGGGGGGGGGGGGGTGGGGGGGGGGGGGGGTGGGGCGTGGGGGGCGGGGGTGGGGGGGTGGGGGGGTGGCGGCGGTGGGGGGGGGGGTGGGGGGGGGGGGGGGAGCGAGGGGGTCCGGGGGGGGGGGTGGGGGGGGGGCGGTGGGTGGGGCCGGGGGCGGGTGGGGGGGGGGGGGGGTGGGGCGGTGGGGGGGTGGGGGGGGGGGGGGGTGGGGGGGCGGTGGGGGGGGGGGGTGGGGGGGGTGGGGGGGGGGGGGGGTGGGGGGGGGGGGGGGTGGGGGGGGGGGGGGGTGGGGGGGGGGGGGGGTGGGGGGGGGGGGGGGTGGGGGGGGGGGGGGGTGGGGGGGGGGGGGGGTGGGGGGGGGGGGGGGTGGGGGGTGGGGGGGGGTTGGGGGGGGGGGTGGTGTGGGTGGGGGCGAGGGGGGGGGGGGTGGGTGGTGGGTGGAGTGGGTGTTGGGGGGGGGGGGGGTGCGGGGTGGCGGGGGGTGGGGGGGGACGATAAGAAAAGTTAAAAAAAAAAGGGGTTCTCTTAATTGACAATAGTTTTGAGAATTTTTTGAAAGAGCAAAGTTTCCAGAAGAGACTTTATAATTACATATAGCTTATCCTAAGACTGGCTGACTAGCAGATTTCGATAAAAGTATTTCGAAGTTTGTCTGCGGGGTGTCGTGATTATGAATAGAGATTACACGTATAAAGGAAGAAAACGAGCCAGAGAAGATTATTTAAAGAACGATAGTGAGGAGCTACATTTTAGGATATGAGATCCTCTAACTTAAGTAAATTTAAAGATGAAAACATTTCATTGGTGTTACTGCGTGGTAACGCACAGGCGATGTTCCTAACGGCTCTTTTTTGAAGGATATACAATTTATTTAAATTTGTCTTAGTTGTACCAGACCAAATCGATGAGCAGTAAGAAAGATGGGGCAATACAAGGCTAAGATAGATAGATCTCATAATTTTTTGAGGTAGTATGTGCTTTAATTTTGATAAAATGCGTTTGGAAATTTGGTTTGAAATATGGCCAACATGATCCCCCCAGGAGAGATTAGCATCAATATGTACACCCAAAAATTTAGTACTATTAACCCTCTCCAGAGGAATACCATTCATAACAACATGCATATCAGTATTAACAGTAGGCCTGCTATAATTAAACAAAATATAATGCGTCTTTTCACATTAATAGACAATTTGTTTGAAGCGAACCATCATAAAACCTTTGCAGCTCATTACACACTGTTCTTTTCAACTATTTATATTGCTTTCAGTGAAAAATATGTTCGTGTCATCAGCAAAAAGAACCAAGGGAAAATTTTTTCGAAATGTTACAATATCATTCACATACAAATAAAAGCAAAGGTCCTAAGATGGAGCCTTGGGGAACACCGCATTTTACAGTAAGTTTTGCTTGACCATGTCCCATTGACAGTTGTTAACTGCTGCTATTTGACAAGTAACTAGAAAACCAAGAATAGCAGGACCTCTTATTCCGTAATGTGTGAGCTTTTTGTAGTAAATGTTATGATCATCGTGTCAAGGCTTTGGAAAGGTCAAGAAATATCCCGATACAATATTTACTACTGTCCAAGGCACTGTATAGCTTATCAATAGCGTCGCCAGTGCCAGTTCAGTTGAGTGACCTGGTCTGAAACCATATTGATTATCATGTAGTATACTAAATTTACTTAGGAATTTGTTCAGTCTATTAAACATTAATCTCTCACGGATTTTTGAAAAGCAAGGCAGGATTGATACAGGCCGATAATTACAAAGAGTGTGGCATTTTTCCCTTTTTTAAAAAGTGGGATAACTTTGGCTAGTTTAAGTTTATCTGGAAAAGTTCCAGTACTGAGAGAACAAGTGAGATGTTGACAAAGGGGCGTAAAATGTGGGTATAACTTTTTTGACTTATTAGGGTCTGAGATTATCGACAAATGCGGCTGCTTTGCGTGGATCCTAGTGAATCGTGGTAATTTTTTTCAACCTCGTCCCCTGTTGCTTGGAAAAAAGATAAAGTAGAGCTAAGATTTTGATCACACTAAGGTAAACACTGGGAAGTGTAGCAGAGTGAATTTTTGCAGCTAACGAAGGACCAAATTTTACTAAATAATCATTAAGCTATTGTGGCGATTTCTTGTTTGTTCACTGACTGTTGTTATCGCCAATTTTTAAAAGTAACAGGCAATTTTACATTATTATTTTTATTTAGCAGCTCGTTCAAATTTTCCAAGTTCCTTTCATGTCATTTCTGTTCTCCCCTGAAACTTATCAAAATAATACCGTCTCTTTTGTCAATTCGCAATGACATGATTCAGCTTAATTTATTACGACTCTATATCAATTAATTTATTGGCAACCAGATGGTTTCTCAAAAATTGTTTGTAAAGTCTATTTTTTTCTTTATGGAAGAAATAATCCCGCGAAGTGATCCATGGTGAACTCTTTTTCCCCTTTACCTTTACCTTTAGTATACCGATCATAGGAAAACATGCATCAGGATTATCCCTAAACATATCATAAAAAGTATCGAAGGCCGTACTTTGTATCATTTTTACTTAATACATGCTCCCAATTTATGCAAAATACGTAAAACAAACATGCGAATTGTTTTTTGTTTTGTATCTTCCTGAAAATTTTGAATATACACATCGAAGTAGAGAGTCCGTTTGTACCAACTTCTTACATTTAAAAGAAGTATTAAGAAATCTGGAAAGTGGGTCACTTATATCAGTAACTATATGCAGCTCTTAACTCATTACTTGTCTCATCAATAACGACATTACTCAAATATGTTATCGAATTAACGTAGCTGAACTGTTTGAGACACGGTTGGTTTTAGTAATGACTGGAGAAAGCCCGCAAGTGTTACAAAGTGTGCAAAACGTTTGAAGATGTCCTCACTTAAAGTGATCTATATTGAGATCTCCAAGAATTTAACAGGAGTTGTTCTCTTTAGAGATTTTTATACAGAGTGTCATTACAAATAATCATTGAATTGTGAAATATCCCCGTTTGGTGGACATAAATAACGCCGACGATAACATTAACATTGCAACAATGGGGCGTCATTTCAAACAAAAAGACTCTCGACTTATCGTTTTAAAGAAAGAAAGGTCTACAACGTTCGAGTAAGTAAAATCACGACAGACAAACAAGCGATACCCCCGTGACCCCCATCCTTTTCGGTGGAGTACGATGATATTCAATAAGGCTGTAATTATTGATTATGAATTTAAGGGGGACCCATTATTGTTCGTGCCACGTTTCAGAAAAAGCGATGACAGCTATATTTATAATAAATTATTATATATAGTATAATACATGATATATATATATAGATATTATATATATAGGTAATATAACGCTAATTCCCACCTTAAGGGGAAATTTGTTATTATCTGCTTGTACATAGGGCGAAAAAAAGATAATAAAATACTAAAAATAAATTCGCCCTAACGTCTAAACATATAAATTAAAAACGTTAATTTCATGGCCATCCATGCCGTTTCGTGTCAAGCAGCTAGGTGTCCTTAAATTTGACAAACTTTGAAGTAATGGCATTATAGTTTGACATCTAAGAGGCGCCCTTTCAGTTTATACGTATTCCTATGAAAAAGTGTGTGGAAACGTTAAGGGCGATAACTTATATTTCACCCAGAAAATTTTTGTTCCCCTTAAGGTCGACTTTCAACCAACAACTTTTCCCCCCTAAGTGCCGAATTAGAGAAAATATATATATTATAATATAAATATATCTATATATATATATATATTATATATATTATAGTATTATATATATAATAGATATATATATAATGTATGTAAAATACGCTAGATCGACCTGTTTAGGCGAAAGGTGCAACTCCGCCGAATACAAAAGGCGAAAATAAAACATAAATACAAAAGATTATAGTACCCTTTTCGTACTTTGAGATTATACATGCATGTTATTTCAAGGCCCCTTAAGTAGTTATTACCTTACCAGATACATGTGACGTAAGTTGTGTGCAGTGAAGTAATTGCATAGACACTATGTTGTTTAATGTGGACTTGCACATAGAGTTACACATATCTCATATAAACCAGAGTGTTTTACAGATGTTTAAGGCGAAACCGGTTTTTTGCCTGAAGGTCGAATTCTCCTACAGTCGCTTTTTTCATACAGTATTTCGCCTAAATCCCAATTTATTAGAAAATATATATCTAACGCCTAATTCGACCTGTTATCGAAATCGGGTATACTGCCAATACAACCGGCGAAGGAAAAAACAATAAAAATACATAAGATTAGATTTCTCCCTTTTGTTTCTGAATATATATAGGCCGTTATTTCAATGGCTCCGAAGTCCTTAGTGTTAACGGATACATGCCGTAATTGGTGTGCGAGCTAAGTAATTGCATAAACGATTATGTGGTACAATCGGACTTTAAGCGTACAGAGTGCGCTTCTTGTATAAACAAGTGTGTAAACTTTAAAGGCGAAACGATTTTTTCGCCTTAGGATCGATTTCCCCTTACAGTCACATTTTTGCATACTTTTTTTCTCCTAAATCCCAAATTAGAGAAATATATATATATGGCCTCCAGCAAATTTAACTCTGTGCCACATAGCACTGTGCCTCTGTCTTGGAGATGAACTATAGAGGTGTCTATAGTTACTGTCTGATGAACTATAGTTACTGTCTAAGGTGAGGTTAGAGAGCCTTTAAGGTTTTCAAGGCTACTGACTTAAGTTGCAATACACATGCTGAGGTTTACCATGTTTCCTTACCCTCTGAGTAATAAAACTGCTGTGAATCCACCAATGAACTGTACAACAATGTAGAACAACCTTGAGAGTCCCACTTGCCTTGTGACGAGGAACGCTAATGGTATAGCTGGGCTGATTCAGTTATGTGCAACCACTGATGTGTTCGAAGATTAGCATTGGGTAATGTTCCAACTGTGGAAGAAGAAGAAAATATGCATGGTTTTATTGACAGAGGTACCACCACTTAAAACTTGTTTTAGTACAGATTACTTAATTTACTATAGCCGAAACGAAGAATGGTGAATATGAGTGAGGGCAGTGTCTGCATTCAGTGGCTAAAGGAAATTCGCTAGAATATATCCATGAAGGCTAAATATGAAAAATATTTGTTTACTTGGCATGGATTGGAGAGCCGTGTTTTGGATTAAGCTAGATTCACACCTGGCATACAATCATCATTACTTCCATTTATTTACTATGGATATCACAATAGCAAAATGAAACTTTCTAACCTTTATTTTAAAATTTAAGTTAAATTACTCATTGACTATGTGGGGGAAAATGTGTGTAATCCTGGTGATAGTTTAAGCTAAGAGAACTCCTCCACTCCAGCTCCTATTTGGTCAGTATATCCTGTCAACGAGATTATTTCAGTCGGCAATGTAATGCCAGTGTTTAGGTTTGCAACCACTTTGCACTAACTACAAATATCAACTTTTGAAAGATCTCTTCCCGCTCTGCCGGCCTTGCCACCCCTAACCTCAAGGCATAGATGTGTGAAGTCCCGTATACTGTATGAATCCTCTAAAAGCTCTGTTGGCAATGACAGTGCTCTTTTTGATATTGTAAAGTTAGCACGTATAAATATCATTGAATGAATCAATCCACTAACCCTGTGCAAGGTCAGTCAATAACCCTGAAGTGTGTACTTGATGCTCCCCTCAGTCAATTCTGTGACTCTCAACTATGTTAAGTGACACACACAAAAGACCCGAGTCACTAATTGATGCAAGGTGTTGTTTTTTTTTTGTTTTTGTTTTTTGACAGATACGTAGTCCACTATAAAGGTCTGACACTTTTTAATACAATACCGTGCCGAATGAACAGCTTAATACACCCAAGATTAAAGTAAAATTTCGTGACTTGCATGAGCTTACTGAAGTGAACTCACTCTCTTATCCGGGCCAATGATTTTCCACTTCCACAAATCACACAGACAATTCCATTTTTAACTTTCCAAATTCCGCAAAATTCTGTTCAAGCTAACCTCTTTCCATGATATTTGGATTTTGGGGTAATTAGGTTTGAAAACAAGTCCTAACTTGTCTGGTTACTATCCTGAGGCCAGCAAACATTTGCAACACACAAGCAACCTAGCCTAGCCCGACTATTGCATAGGGAAACTGGAGCGTATACCAGCATTACCTTCTTAGCAGGTGTCGATATTGTACTCCTCGTTGCGTACATACTCTAAGACACCTACAAACAAACACAGAGGTCCTCCAATTTAGATTATTCATGAGCCCATGTGACTTTACTCTCTTGACGGTTGAATGGTTTCAATATTGAATGCTCATATTGCCGGAAAGTGCGTTCAGCTGCAACAGTCACTTTAAACAGTAAGTCATGGGACCTTCACTGTGGTGGAGGCCTGAAGCTGGCAATCACCACACTAAAACCCCACTGACATTTGTTGTTCATTGAATATTTATAATTCTGTTTTGTTGTGATCGTAGTAATAGTTTTACTCTAGCATACAGTTTTTATGCATTTGACGAAGAATTCGTTTTCTTAGCAAAAGTTCCCGACTTTTGGTATGACGAGTGCAGCCAATTAGGTTCAGGAGTAATACTTGTCCGCGCGGGCGGGCAAATACACAAAATTTTGCCGATTTGTTTGTAAATGCCTATCTTGTTTTATCTGAGAGTACTTTAAGGTGTTTTCGATGATTTTTAAGATAACATTGCCACCAAAAAATTTCAGATGGAAAAAAATGTCTTTGTATGTCCTTTGGTATATGCAGGCATTCTTTGACATAGCTCTGAAGAACTCAGTTTTTGTCAGAAATTACATGTACTTTGAGTCTGATAATGTTTTGCAAATTCCAGGAAATTCCATACAGAAATTCTGTTTTTTCTGCTTGTCCTACCTCATAGTCCGACTTTGGTGACTGACTAAAATGGCAGTCACTGCAGTGATGTACATGTGTGCCTTTGTCACTAATGATCAATCTTATCAATTTATTGGCAAAAATATAATTCTATAATACAAGTGCGCTAGTATGAAGTGAATGTGGCAGCATCCAACTGTGGACCACCAAAATCAAATGCAGGACTCCATCAAAAATATTAATCCAATAAACTTGTTTCATCATGAATCTATGCCACATCGTGATAAGTCAAGAACTTGTCCAATGAACATCTACTACATTAGTCAGGAATAAGTAACCAGTCCCAATAAAATTCCTCTTGACAGGATCCTTTCGTCTTCTGGACCATGTCTTGAGAATCGCAGGCTAGGTACAAGAATGTCATACATTCCGTCTCCTTCGGGAGTGCTACAAATAATAATAACAGACATCTGGGTCGTGTGGCATAAGGGTTTCACAAATACAGGGATGGCACCTTAACACCTTGCCATCAACATAGCAAGTAATGGTAGGTTTGGGAATTTTTTTCGTAACTACCAGTGGGAACTGAATTTGGATATTTACGACTATGCAGCTTCACTTCCTCTCTGGACTATTAGTTTCTGCCTTATGATGTCATTTTCCCCTAGATTTCCTTCCTAATCTTCAACATTTGAAAGGAGACCAAACCATACCCAGATTGGCTTCCCTTACAGAACTTGTTTGTTACACAGCAAAAAGGAAGGTGCTGTAGCAGTATGTCAGACACCATAGTGATAACCATTTTGTTCCTTGCTTGTAAACAAAATGTTCCACTATTCATAAATAAAAAAATATTTGGCGGACAATAATGGATATTCGTGACAACTACCTACAATTGCTCAAATTCTATGGGTAGGTGACCACCAGGTTAGCAGTGCCTTCTATTTACTGAAATTACCAGTAGCAATGGGGTGCTGTGGCATAACCAGAGGGGGTAAGGGGGTTGGACGCCCAATCAAATGTCTTTCTTCCCACTGCCCCCCAAATGAAATTCAAGGTAAAAATATTTGTTCAAACTTGTATAAGACAAAAGTAAAGAATACTTAAACCTGAAACTCACAAGGTTCCGAGAGACATGGGAATTAGTGGCCATTTCCAGCAATGAGCAATCTGAGCTTCTAGGCATTTGGGGTACAGTATCCAAAAATTTTCTCTGTACGCTACGCGCGCAACTGATGGGGTGTGCTACCCTTAAAGAGTGTTTGTTACTGCTTACTCCATGGCACTCCAACTCTGTGCCCCCCCCCCTCAGGTCCCAGATGAAAAAGTCTTGTTCACCTCGCTGGGGTGAAAGGCTCCTGTCTTCTTTTATGTTAAATTCTTATGATTTTTGGGGGAGGGGAAAATCAGAATCATTTTGCTAAAAGTTTCAATTAGGAAGCTATGAGTGCAAATAAAATTCAAAGCAGATGCAGGAAGTCTCTTCAAGAGTGAAAGGACGTCTGCATCTGCTTTGAATTTTATTTTGCACTCATACTCCTAATTGAACTTTAGCAAATGATTTCTGATTTTCCCTCCCCCCAAATCATAAGATTTAATCATAAAAGAAGACCAGTAGCCCTGGTCACCCCAGCAGAGGTTAACAAGACTTTTTCATTGGGGACTGAGGGGGGGCACAGGTTGGAGTGCCATGGAGGTAAGCAGTAAAAACACTCTTTAAGGGGAAGCACCCCACATCAGTTGGCGCGTAGCGTACGAGAAAATTTTTTGATACTGTACAAATGCCTAGAGCTCAGATTGCTCATTGGCTGATGAACTAATTCCCAGTCTCTCTGCCCTTGTGATTTCAGGTTAAGTATTCTTTACTTTTGTCTTATACAAGTTTTGAACCAATATTTTTACCTCTGAATTTCATTTGGGGGGCAAGTGTGAGAAAGACATTTGCTGGGGTTCGCAACCCCCTACCCCCTCTGGTTATGCCACAGCCCCCCATTGCTACTGGTAATTTCAGTAAATATTGATGCTGCTGAACCTGGTGGGTCACCTACCCTAGAATTTGAGGCATTGTAGGTAGTTTGTCACTCATATCCATTATTGTCCCGCCAAATATTTTTTTTATTTGATGAATATTGAACATTATTTGGTTTCAAGGAACAATAGGGTTATCAACTCTTGTGTCTTGACATACTGTACATCAACTTCCTTTTTGCTTGTAACAACAAGTTCTGTAAGGGAAGCCATCTGGGTCCTGGTTTGGTTCTTTCAAATTTGAAGATTAGGAAGAAATCTAGGGGAAAATGACATCATAAGGCGAAACTAAGTCCAGAGAGGAAGTGACGCTGAATTAGTCGTAAATTATCAAATTCATTCCCACGGTAGTTACGAAATAAATTCCCAAACCTTCCATTACTTGTATTTGGTTGATGCAAGGAAGTGCATCCCTGTATGTGAACCCTTATGCCAACACGACCCAGAGTCTTTTTATTTGTAGCACTCCGAAGGATAGGAATGTATGACAGTTCTTGTACCCTAGCCTGAGATTCTCAAGACATGGTCAAAGAGAAGGATCCTGTCAAGAGGAATTTTATTGGTACTTTTACTTATTCCTGACTAAATGTAGTATGATTTCATGGACAATTTCTTGATTATCACGATTGGTGCATTATGTGATTCATTGATGAAAAACAGTTTATTGGATTATATTTTGATGGAGGCCTGCATTTGATTTTGGTGTCTCACAGTTGTATGCTTCCAATTCACTTCTACTAACGCATTGTATATAGTAATTATATTTTGCAATAAATTGTCAGATTGATCATTAGTGACAAAGTGACACACATGTAGCATCACTGCCGTGACTGCAGCATTTTTAGTCAGTCCACCTAAAGTGACTATGAGTAGGACAAGCAGAAAAAACAGAATTTCTGTTATGGATTTCCTGGAATTTTGAAAAATTTATCAGACTCAAAGTACATGTAAATTTCTGACAAAAACTGAGTTTTGCTTCAGAGCTATTCAAATGAATGCTGCATATACCAAAGAACATACAAAGACATTTTACCATCGGAATGGTGGCAAATGTAATCTTAAAATCATCGAAACACCTTAAAGTTACTCTCAAGAAAACAGTAGGACATTTTACAAAAATCGGCAAAATTTTGCTGTATTTGCCCGCCCGGCGACTAAGTATTACTCCTGAACCTAGATTGGCTGCCTCGTAATACCCAAGTCCTGAACTTTGTTGCAAGAATTCTTCGTCAAAACTGCATAAAAACTGTATGGCTAGTAATATAATATACGATCACAACAAACAGAATTATAAAATCTTCAATGAACAACAAAGTCAGTGGGGTTTTTAGTGTGGTGGATTTCGCCAGCTTCAGGCCCAACACAGTGAAGTCCCATTGACTTACTGTTTAAAGTGAAATGTTTCAGCTGAAGCCTTTCCCGTGCAATATGAGGCATTCATATTTAAACCATTCAACCGTCAAGAGAGTAAAGTCACATTGGGCTCAATGAATAATTAAATGGGATGACCTCTGTGTTTGTTTGTAGGTGTTTAGAATGTACCAAAGAGGAGTACAATATTCGCACTGCTAAGAAAGGTAATGCTGGTACGGTAGGCTCAGTTTTCCCTATGCAATATTGTGCTAGGGCTAGGTTTGCCTTGTGTGTTGCAAATGTTTGCTCCTTCAGATCGTAACCAGGACATATTTGAGGACTTGTTTTCACATAATTTAAATCCAAAATCCAATATCATGAAATATGTTATGCCTTGAAACAGAATTTTGCGGAATTTGGAAAGTTAAAGAATGGAATTGTGTGATTTGTGAAGTTGGAAAATCATTGGCCCTTGTTAATGCTTGAGTCCTTCACGTAAGATCATGCAAGTCACTGAATTACTTTAATCTTGGGGTAGTATTAAGCTGTTTCATTCCACGGTAAATTGTATTAAAAAGTGTCAGACATTATAGTGACTTACAGTATCTGTCAAAAAAAAAAAAAAAAAAAACAAACCTTGCATCAATTCTGACTCGGGTGTGTTTCACTTAACATAAGTTTGAGAGTCATCAGAATTGCCTGAGGGGGCATCAAATGTACACACTTCAGGGTTATTGACTGACCCATGCACAGGGTTAGTGATTGGTCATTCAATGTTGATACTTTAATAAGTGTAACTTATAATATCAAAAGAGCACTGTCATTGCCAACAGAGCTGTTAGAGGATTTTCATACAGTATAGGGAGTTCACACATCTATGACCTTGAGGGTAGGGTGGCAAGCAGGCTAGAGAGGGAAAGATTCTTTCAAGTTACCTATTTGTAGTTAGTGCAAAGTGGTGCAAACTTAAACACTTGGCTACATGCCGACCCTGAAATAATTTTTCCATCGTTTACAGGATATACTGTGCCCAAATAGGAGGCTGGAGAGTTCTCTTGCTTAAACTATCACCGGCATACAACACAGTTTTTCCCCACATGTCAAGATGTTAAATTTAACTTAATGTTAAATATAAAGTAGAAAGTTCCTTTTGCTATTGTGTGATATCCAATAGTAAATAATGGAAGTAATGATATTTAGGCATGTGTGAATCGAGCTTTCATCCAACACGTCTATCCAATCCTGCAGTAAAATATTTTTCAATTTAGCCTTCATGGATATATCTAGGAATTTCCTTTAGCCACTGAAATGCAGACACTGCCCTCGACTATTATGTCACCATTCTTCAGTGTGGTATAGTAAATAATTAATCTGGTCTAAACAAGTTTTTAAGTGTGTACCTCTGTCAATCAACATTGCTATTTTCTTTCTTCCACAGTTGGAACATTAACCCAAATGCTTCGAACCTCATGGTGCACATCTAATCCAGCAGTTACATTAGCGTTCCTCGTCACAAGGCAAGTGGGACTTCTCAAAGGTCTGTTCACATTGGTGTAAGCAGTCATTGGTGGATTTCAACAGGCAGTTTTATTACGCACTAGGGTAGGAAACCTGGTTAAACCTCAGCATGTGTGAAATTGCAGCCCCCACTTAAGTCAGTAGCCTTGAAAACCTTAAGGCTCCTCTACTCACCTAGACAGTAACTATAGTTCATCAGACAGTAGACTATAGACACCTCTATAGTTCTCTCCAAGACAGAGGCACAGTGCTATTGGCACAGGAGGTTAAATTTGCTGGGGGGGGAGGCCATATATATTAATGTTCCTCTAATCTGGGATTTAGGGAGAAAAAAAGTATGCAAAAATGTGACTGTAAGGGGTAAATCGATCGAAACTAAGGCGAAAAATCGTTTTCGCCTTAACGTTTTACACACTGTTTTTTAATACAGAATGCGCAACTCTGTACGCAAGTCCGATTTACCACATAAGGGGTTTATGCAATTACTTACTGCACACCAACTACGTCATATTATCCGTTAACACTAAGGACTTACGAGCCATTGAAAATACGTGCCTATATATATCTCAAACCAAAAAGGGAATAATATCTTATTAGTTTATTGATTTTTGTCCTTCGCCGGTTGTATTGGCAGTATACCGATTTCGCCTAACAGGTCGATTAGCGTTATATATCTATATTTCCTATAAATTGGGATTTAGGCGAAATAGGTATGAAAAAACGCGGAACTGGTTAGGAGAATTCGACCTTTCAGGCTAAAAAACCGTTTTCGCCGTTCAAAGCAGGGCTGGATTATAACCCTTTTCTTGCTCTTCTATTTTCTCCCCCATACTCAGTTCTTATAATAAATTTAATTTTAAAATTTTTATTAAATTTTTCAAACATTATTTGTTTTTAAATTAAAAACCACACTTTCCTCGACTTAAATTCGTTTTTTTCTTTTCAGTAGGATTTCACACAACAGTTTATTTTGCTTTCCCGTAGGATTTATAGACAACCCTCCCCTTACCAGGACCATTTTTTTATTTTAAGTAACTTAATTTGAGTTTTGACCATGGCAGCATTTTCAGGATAATAACCTTATTTTGAAACTAACATCTTTTTTTCATATGAGAATTTTCTGGAAAGGGTACATATGCACATGGTTCAAGAAACTAATAATGATTAATGAAACTAAAAATGTAGCTTTTAATTAATACGTTGTAAATGGAATCAAAAAGGAATTAAATGGTTAATTCAAACATTTAATGTCTATTTATCTGATTTAATAATTAAGAAAGACATATATAACAAATTAGGTTTAAACATTAATTAAATGTCTCTTACAACTTTGCTAAAAATTTTAGGTTTTTCATTATAGTGATTAGAAAGTTGAACCGATATTAAAATATTGGCAAAGTTTTATGTTAAGCAAGATTTTAAAAATAATTAATTCAAAAACAATTCCTGCTTTACCACTAAAACCCCAATTAATGAAGTTTCTAAAATTTGAAATACATAGGCCCAAAGAAAAGAATTTCAAACCCGATGTTTGTGATGCATTTAGGAATGATGATAACTATTTTAAAAATAATTAAAAGTATTAAATTAAATTCAAAGTATGACTTTAAAAAATGTAAAGGAAAGTTTTAATATTAATATTTTGAGTTCAACCTTTAATTGAAGAAAGCTTATGAAAACCCTTCCAACAAATTTTCAATTATTTGGGAAAGTACCAAAATTTGGCATAAAAAATTACTCCTTAGTTTAAAATTTTTCCTTGACTCAAAGATTGGGACATTGAAGTAGTTTTCACGTTGAAAAGGAAGGAAATGAAAGAGCTGCTGACTGGATTTTTTTAACCAAAATTTTTCCTGGGTAAAAAAATTGAACCACGGAACTAGGGAATGGGGAAGGGGTATACACAAAACCTGATTTTTTTGCTTTGTTTGCCGTACAGGTTTTTTTTTGGGGAACACTTTGGGCCCGGGTTTGGGCAATTAGTCCTTCCCGCATCCAGGATATACCCAAAAGGCCCTTTTTAATATTAACTTTCTTTTATTTGGGAAGTCTTTTGTGAATTTTTACACACTGTTTATATGAGAATGTGTAACTCTATGTGCAAGTCCTCATTTACCACATATTGTCTATGCAATTACTTACTGCACACAAACTTACGTACATGTATCTGGTAAAACTAACTACTTAGGTGCCATTTGAATAACATGCCATGTATATTCTCAAAACGAAAAGGGTAAGATATAATCTTTTGTATTTTATGTTTTTATTTTCGCCTTTGTTTGGCGGATTTGACCTTTTCGCCTAACAGGTCGATCTGCGTTTTATACATACATTATATATATGATATATATATATAGATATATATATATATATATATAATATATATATATATATATTATATTATATATTTTCCCCACCCCTTTCCCTTTTAATTCGGCACTTAGGGGGAAAGTTGTTGTTGAAAAGTCGACCTTAAGGGGAAAAAAAGTTTCGGGGTGAAATATAAGTTTCGCCTTAAAGTTTCCCACCACTTTTTCTATAGGAAATACGTACCTTACAAGGGGCGCCCAGCATAGATTTACAACTAAATGCCATTACTTCAAAGTTGCCAAATTTACGGACACCTAGCTGTTGACACGAACGATGGCTGGCTCATTGAAATAACGTTAATTTATATGTTTAAGACGTTAGGGCGAATTTTATTTCTTATGTATTTTATTATCTTTTTTTCGCCCTAGATGTAAAGCGATATAACAATTTCCCCTTAAGGTGGGAATTAGCGTTCTATATAATATTATATATTATTTCAAAATAATTAAATATTATATATATAATATTATATATCTATTTATATATATATAGCTGTCCATCGGATTTTTTCTGAAACGTGGCTGAACAATAATGTGTGTCACCCTTAATTAATTCAATAATTAACAGCCTTATTGAATTCATCGTACTCACGAAAAGGATGGGTATCTGCTTGTGTTGTCTGTCGTGATTTTACTTACTCAGACTGTAGACCTTTCTTTCTTTACGCTAATGTCGAGAGTCTTTTTTGTTGAAATGACTGCCCATATTGCAATGTAATGTTATCGTCGGCGTTATTTTCGTCCACAAACGGGGATATTTTCCAATTCAATGATTATTATGTAATGACACTCTGTATAAAATCTCTAAAGAGAACAACTACTGTTACATTCTTGGAGATTTCAATATGAACTTTTAAGTGAGGACTCTTCAAGACTTTTGCACACTTTGTACACTTGCGGCTTTTCTCCAGTCATTACTAAACCAACACCGTTTTGCGGGCTCAACAGTTCAGCTCGTTTAATTGATAACATATTGAGTAAGGTTTCGTTATTGATTAGGACAAGTCCATGAGTTGCTGAGAGCTGGCATATGTAGATTGCCTGATATAGTGACCACTTTCAATATTCTTAATAATTCTTTTAATGTAAGAAGTTGGTACAAAGCGTGATGTGTATATTCCAAATTTTGTCAGAATCGATAACATTCGCATGTTTGTTTTACGTATTTCCTGCTATAAATTGGGGAGCATGTTATTAAGTAAAAAATGATACAAATACGGCCCTTCCGATACTTTTTATGATATGTTTTAGGATATCCATGATGCATGGTTTTGCCTATATAGGTATTAAAGGTAAAGGTAAATGGGAAAAGAGTTTCACCATGGATCACGTCCGGGGATTAAAAAAAAAAATTTCTTCCATAAGAAAAAAATAGACTTTTACAAACAATTTTTTTAGAAACCCATCTGTTTCCAATAAATTAATTTATACTAGATTTCGTAATAAGCTGAATCATGTCATTCGAATTGCAAAGAAGAGGTTTATTTTGATAATTTCAGGAGAACAGAAATGGCATGAAAGGACTTGGAAAATTGGTGAACGAGCTGCT
The DNA here is from genome assembly GCA_029531755.1 of Holothuria leucospilota. NCBI lineage: Eukaryota > Metazoa > Echinodermata > Holothuroidea > Aspidochirotida > Holothuriidae > Holothuria > Holothuria leucospilota. The sequence continues at coordinate 4,693,567 of CM055962.1, read as the reverse complement.
AAATACAATAATAATGTAAATTTGCCTGATACTTTTAAAATTGGCGATAAACAGTCATGACCAAACAAGAAATCGCCAATAGCTTTCATGATTATTGTCGTAAATTTGGGTCCTTCGTTAGCTGCAAAAATTCACCTCTGCTACACTTCCCAGTGTTTACCTTAGTGATCAGCAAATTTAGCTCTCTTTATCTTTTTTCCAGCCACAGTGGCGAGGTTGAAAAAATTACCACTGATTCACTAGATCCACGAAAAGCAGCCGGTGTCGATAATCTAAGACCTAATATAGTCAAAAAGTTATACCCTACTTTTACGGCCCCTTTGTCACATCCTTCAACTTGTCTCTCAGTACTGGCACTTTTCCAATAAACTTAAACTAGCCAAAGTTATCCCACTTTTTGAAAAAGGAAATGCCGCAATCTTTGTACTTATCGGCCTGTAATCAATCCTGCCTTGCTTTTCAAAAATCCTTGAGAGATTATGGTTTAATAGACTGAACAAATTCTGATATAAGTTTAGTAACTTCATGATAATCCAATATGGTTTTCAGACCAGGTCACTCACTGAACCGGCACTGGCCGACGCTATTGATAGCTATACAGTGCCCTGGACAGTAGTAATATTGTATCGGGGATATTTCTTGACTTTCCAAAGCCTTTGCACGATTTGTTGGATCATAACATTTTACTACTAAGCTACCATTAACGGAAATAAGGGTCCTGCTCATTCTTGGTTTTCTACTTACGTTGTCAAATAGGCAGCAGATAACACTGTCAATGTGACATGGTCCAGCAAACTTACTGTAAATGCGATGTTCCCCAAGTCTCCATCTTAGGACCGTTGCTTTTTATTTTGTATGTGAATGATATTTTGTTAAAACATTTCGTAAAAAATGTTCCTTGGTTCTTTTTGCTGATGACACGAACATATTTTTCCTGAAAGCAATATTATGTTTGAAAAGAACAGTGTGTAATGAGCTGCAAAGGTTTTATGATTTGGTTCGCTTCAGAACAAATTGTCTATTATGTGGAAAAGAACGCACTTTATTTTGTTTAATTATAGTAGGGCCTATGTAAATACTGAATGCGTATGTTGTTATGATGGTATTCCTCTGGAAAGAGTTAATAGTACTAAATTTTGTGGGTTTCATATTGATGCTATCTCTCCTGGGGGGATCATGTTTGGCCATAGTTCAAACCAAATTTCAAAGGTATCGAATTTTTATCAAAATTAAAGCCACATACTCCCCATAAAATTATGAGATCTATCTATCTTAGCCTTGTTTGCCCCAATCTTTCTTACTGCTCATCGATTTGGTCTGGTACAAACTAAGAACAAATTTAAATAAATTATATTATCCTTCAAAAAAGAGCTTTTTAGGAACATCACCTGTGCGTTACCACGCAGTAGCACTAATGAAATGTTTTCTTCTTTAAATTTACTTAAGTTAGGAGGATCTTATATCCTTAAATGTAGCTACCTTCACCTATCGCTTGGGACTTAATAATCTTCTTCCTGGCTCGTTTTCTTCTTTTATCGTGTAAATCTCTCCTATTCATAATCACGACACACCCAACGCAGACAAACTTCGAAATACTTTGTTCCGTAAATTCGCAGTCAGCTCAGTCTTAGGTATAGATCTATTTTATCTGTGGAATTCATTAACCAAATGGTCTTCATGCGAAACATTCTGTTGGACTTCTTTCAGAAAAATGCCTTCAGATATGTACTAACATTTGTCATTATTGAAAGATAGTTCTTTTTTTTTAAAATTGTACGGTTTACTGTTATCATATAGACCATTGGGTGTAATTGATTTTCATGCATGCATACTGGTGGGTTAGGAAGGGTTGGGAAGGATGAAGTAAATGGGAGTGGTATTAATATGGTACTGAATGTTTGGTTTTTCTAATTAAGTTTTTTTCTTTTCGGGATGATCTTCTTTGTAAGCCCGACAAGGGTTTTTAAAGTCACTTCCATCCACATATTATTTGTTTTGATACTTCTGTCGTTATATTTTCTGATACGTGGAAAAACAATGAATGAATGAAATTAATGCAATTACTTAACTGCACACCAACTTACGTGCATGTAAATAATATATATATATATATGGAGTATATATATGGTATATAACGATATGATCAACCTTTAGGCGAATGGATACCGCCAATACAAAGCCGGCGAGAAAAATAGAAAAAATACATAAATTATATAAATTTCCCCTTTCGTTTCTGAGATATACATGCACATAAGTTGGTGTGCGTTCAGTAATTGCATAAACATTAATGTGGTAAATCGGACTTGTGTATAGAGTTACACCATTCCTATATAAAACATGTGTAAGACGTTAAGGCGAAACAGTTTTTTTTCGACACCTAAGGGTCGAGTTTCTCACCAACAGTCGCGTTTTTCCATACGTTTTTTCGCCTAATCCCCAAAATTTATAGAAATATATATATAGGATACACACACCATATTGACACGCATTGATTGTGTAAGAGCTTATTTGGGAAACAACAAGTGGCTGTACAAGTCCCGTTTTTTTTGACTAACAGAGTTAGCTGTGTTGTTTTGAATGAATGTCAACCTAGTGCAGTCACTCATGAACCCAGCCATGAACACCAAGATTGTGTACAGAGTTTGTACTTTACATACAGAGATTAACTTACAGTAATAGTCCCCATCAATTTTCTGTATTTAGAACCTCTAGGGCTATTCCTTTATTGTTTGGGGCTGGGTGTTGCTTGTAAAAAAGCTTACTGGTTTTGATGGATGCCATATTCCCCCTTTAAAAGCATATGAATTAGTTGGTCATTTTTAGGCCATTCAAAGGCTTCATTTATTTGTATACTTTATGGTTCATAAGAATATTTTGTCTTTTCTTAACATGTTTTTACAGCCTCTGAAAACTGTTTGAAATTTAATCAACTAGATTTGCTTGAAGCGCTTGAAAATGCCACTTTTTGCCCTTGAAAAGTGCACTCCTATTTATCCTTTAAAAAATACACAGTTTACTAATGTATAATAAGTAATAGTAAGTAGAATTCATTGGGAAGCTTGTAATGTATCCCGCACCCCACCCACCCCCTCCTTTCTACCCGATCTCACCACTTTCCAGTAACTGTACTCTCAGTGTGGCCATGTGGTTGCCTACCTATGGACCAAAAGTTGGCAGACACAGCACCATGCACCCTCGTCAGCTCCTTCTTCTGCGTGCCGTATTGAAGAAAAAAGGCAGTACTTACAGTATAAATTGTTTGTTATTTCTGACTCAACAGGAGGAGAAAATGGGTGTTTATAAGTTGTTTTTTTTTGCCCAAAATTTGGATTCTGACTTTTTTTTTAAGATAACTTTTAGTTACAAAAATTTTTTGGGAATATTGAAATAAAAAATAATTGCTACTCTCGTGCAAAGTTTTTTTGAGTTTAAAAAGGATCTACAGCTACTGTTTTTTGGGGAAAAAAGTGTACATACTGTACAGCATATCAGTATCAATCTAAACTCTCCCGTGATCGAATGATTTTGGCATCCATCATTTTTATCCACCCTTTTTCGGCTGCAGGATCTAAAAATGGACAAATGGGTGGCAAGCAAAAATTTGAAAAAGGGGGGGGAGGGGGTTTTGAATGGACATTTCTCCCGCATACTTTTCAGAGGGGGCAGATGGGGGGGGGGGGGCAAGTGAGGTGCAGAGGCATTGACTTTTTGGGGAAATGGTATGGGATTTTGCCAGTGCGGTGCCCCAGTCCTCCCTGGGACCATGTTGATAGAAAAAAATAGGATCCCGTTTTCACAAACATGTTGGGAAAGGCGTAGAACACTGTGATATTGACTGTGGGGATGATTGACACGCTTTTGTATTAGGCAAGTATATCCTTGAAAAGGATACTTTAGGGGCCCTTTTGGGTTTTTTAAGCCTCGGACTGGGTTATTTTTAAAGCCCCAGAAAATCTGTAGGCAACCCTCCTGTTATAAACAAAGCCATAGCAGAGTACTAATGGAGCCTCCCACTAAACCCGTGAGAGGGCAACTGGCTTAACTGTACTGGGAAGTTTTTAAAATTTGGGATGAGGTGCCAAATAGCCTGTCAGAGTGATTCATAGCTCCATTGCCAAAGGAAAAAATTCATATACTAAAGGTAGGGAAAAGAGGTAAAAGCCAGTTTTTTTTTCAAACTGTGTCAGGGCTGCGAAAAAACCTTTTAAAAGGGAAAACAAATGCAGACCCAACACAGATTTTTGGAAAGCTTTTTCACAGTCTTTACTCCCTAAAGCAGTGACTCCAGGGAAGAAGGGTTTTTTAAAATGAAAACTGGGCCCTGCCCTAGCAATATGTGAAGGGTAACGTGGTGCTTTAAGGGGCATATGAAAAATTACAAAAATTTTCCTTCACTGCAAGAAATGGGGTGGCTCGGTGATGTGCAGTAGGGTTTTAAAGTTTTTCCTTCAGTTATCTTATTGAAAGCAAAATGACATGACATGTCTGTTTTTGGGGGGTGGGGGGGGGGGGGGGTGGGGGGGGGGTTGGGGGTGGGGGGGGGGGGGGGGGGGGGGTGTGGGGTGTGGGGGGGGGGGAGTGTGGGGGGGGGGGGGGGGGGGGGGGGGGGGGGGTGGGGGGGGGGGGGGGTGGGGGGGGGGGGGGGTGGGGGGGGGGGCGTGGGGGGGGGGGGGGGTGGGGGGGGGGGGGGGTGGGGGGGGGGGGGGGTGGGGGGGGGGGGGGGTGGGGGGGGGGGGGGGTGGGGGGGGGGGGGGGTGGGGGGGGGGGGGGGTGGGGGGGGGGGGGGGTGGGGGGGGGGGGGGGTGGGGGGGGGGGGGGGTGGGGGGGGGGGGGGGTGGGGGGGGGGGGGGGTGGGGGGGGGGGGGGGTGGGGGGGGGGGGGGGTGGGGGGGGGGGGGGGTGGGGGGGGGGGGGGGTGGGGGGGGGGGGGGGTGGGGGGGGGGGGGGGTGGGGGGGGGGGGGGGTGGGGGGGGGGGGGGGTGGGGGGGGGGGGAAAGGTTTTTCGGCAGATTTGTTTGTCAGAGTTTTGTAAAGATTCCCGACAAACTGTTAAGAGTTTGTTGTTTGTACTCTCAGCGTCATTTGCAGGTCAGGTTGGAAAGCTTCCATGCAAGTATCCCGGCCACTTTTTTACAACTCAGATTCCAGGGGAATTTTCCCCCCTGGATTTCACAGTAATGTTACTCCTAGACCACAGCAGGCCCCTACAAAACAGTTCTTTCCACTCACTTGTGAAAGATGTTCTACCCCTTTTACGGCAAGGCAAAGAGAAAATTGTCATTAGGCAAGGAGAATTATTGTCTTGTTATGGGCTATGTATAAGTGTATCTATCCTTTAGGTTTTTCTGTAAGTACAAAGTCTGGAATAATCCAAAACCGATAAGGATAATTGCATGGTTAAAGTTACATCCCCTGAAAACAATCTACCGGAGCATCTGGAAACACTCTGAATTACTTGACCTTTCCGACCAACCACGGGAGCTTTGGTCCCCTGGACCCCGCCCGTGGGCTTATATAAGGGATCCTTGGAACTCTACCCATACTTATTATGGATTTATATTCTTTGCGATTTGCTTGGCCGATTACGTTACTCGATACACGTGCACATTTATGGCTCCCAATTTATAAGCCCACTCAGTCCAGTCGTTGCCCACCCCCCTCCCCCCACTTTGAAAAATCTTTGATACGCCACAGATAATTGAGCAACAATTGTTAGCTCATGCTTATGCTGACGTTTCCTGTATATCCAAATAAATTATATAATCAAAACCAAAGTTTTGTATGTTTCCCGAAAGGATACTTGTGGGAGATGACCTTTTGTCCTAAAAAAGTTGAAAGATGTGGATGTTTCACTCAGACTAATACGAGGGAAAATGGATGATCTAGGTTGATAAACGGGAAGATGTGACTGGAAGAAATTTGGACGATGCACTGACTTGCGTATGCGCGGAAGGCCTACACTGTAATACGAAGAAAATGACTGATCTAGGGTGATAAACGGGAAGATGTGACTGGAAGAATTTGACGATGAACTGACCTTGCATATGCGCGGAGCCTACACTGTAAAAGCCTAGCCTTACGCCAAAGCTGAGTTACACCTTCAAAAAAATTGTATTTCCACCACATTACTGATTTGTTGAAGCGTTGTAGCAGATTCCGCGTCGATTTCATTGTCGCTGTTTGGTTGCATGTGTTGCGATACCCCTACCTGATTAATGACCACGAACCTTTAAAGGAAATCAGGAAGTTGCTATTGTCAAAATAGGCAACTTCCCTGGAAGAGTGTAAGATCGTCGTCGACTATGAGAACGGGTTTTTAAAAAGACATTGGAAAAATTCAATTACAGGCTGACATCCAAACATGTCAGTCTCTTCAAATACTTATTTAAAAAGAGTTTCGCGTCATATGCTTTTACAATACTATAATCACGTCAGCCATAACGCGTAAAAATGACATTGTGTAAAAACACGTTTGGGTGAATTCTTTGGCATCCATTCAAAACTACTCATCTGTTCCAAGTTCACTCCCCAGCAAGGCTGCTAATATCAGCTAAATGATTTCGTAATATCTATTATGTACGCGTTACTTCAATCTCAGTGCACCAAAATTTTTGCGAGAAAGATATTCAAGTTTACATGGGAAGAAATGTTATAGAGTTCTTCATAGCGGGGAAAAGGAGCCAATTCGGAAGGAGGGAACGAACGTGGGCAAGGTTTCGAAAAAAAAGAAAAAACGTGCACAGGGACAACAAAAATGCATTGGAGCTCGTGGTATTCCTGCCGGGCTAATTACAGCAGAGAATTTGCGGTGAACATTGGTATGAATGCTGCCTAGCTCCAACTTAAACATAAAAAACGACAAAAACTGTTAATTTAAAACTTGATTCGGTTTCCGAAAAATATTCATATCTCACGGCATGCTAACAACTTCATGGTCTAAATTATCTTTTACCAAATTTCTTTGCTTTACACGGTAAATATTATCATTGTCAAGAATCTAAATGCGTTTCTTTAGTCTGTATGGTGGCTCTTTTGGTCATCAGCCTAAATGGCGATGCTGCTACTTTGAGATATTTCGTAATGCTGAGCTTTACATGATAAATGTTGTCCGCTACAAGGGTAAGGGCTTGCTAGATTATGTTTGTAACATTTACTGGCTACAGACGAAGTGTGGAATTAGATAGGCGTAAAGGAGCGGCGGGGTGGAGGACTTAGTTCCAGTAAAAACACATGGCGGGGCGGGCAAACATTGCCCCTTGGCACCCTTCAATTTAAGGATACAAATTATCTTTCTATCCTCAAGGTTGTCAAAATTTTTGCAGTATGTTACAAAGTGCCTATGATGCACATAAAATTTTTCATCTAAGGACCCTTGGGGGAAAATTTTAAACTTAACCAAACCTTTTCCAAAACGGGAGGGGATGTCCCCACCCTCTAGATATTCCCCTAGAAAAAAAGTCCGAGTCAGCATTCCCAATCCCCAACACCCTCAACCCTTCCCTCGTCGAGAACAAACTTCTTACGCCTGCGGTATCTCTTAATTCACAGAAGACGGGGACTGCAAAACAAAACGGCGTTGTACAAAAAGTTGTACCTTGATTTGACCATACCATGTTTCATATTAATCATCTTTGTGTGAAATATTTTAGGACTCATTCCTGTTTGAAGTCATATTCCCCCTTTAAAGGGTAAATCCTAACATAAAAACACCCCTCACACACTTTTTATTGTGCACTTACCCCTCCCTCTCAAAAATCCCGTTGTAAGCCACTCAGGTGATTAGTGCACGCACCTTGTTACATATGCTCCTTGAGGAAGTGTTAAAATTAAACCTGATCCCCACCCCAGGTGTTACAATAAACCCGAGTATGCAAAGATATCCACACTCAGTTGATCTTACCTCACTCTGGTAGGTCTCTGTCTGTCATTCTCTGTACCCCCTTCCGTCCGTAGCCATTGCTATAAACAAGAATACAAGAGTAAAGTTAATTCAAACGATATGTACCCATTCTTATACCAAACTAGAAATTTGAACTTTGCATGACAAAATCCAACGTAGCCTCTCCGAGAGAGAGGTGTGAAGGAGTTGGTTTTTCAATAGGGAGGGAAAGAAGATGGAAACATCTGGCATATTAATATTAACGGCCAGAAAAATTTTAATTTTATAATGCATAGCCTCATGACAGTAGAGGTTCATGAACTTATGGAGTTGTTTTACGTAAAATATCCTGAAAGTGCCAGGCTTACTATGCATGGATGAAACACAGTGGGGTACCGAGGACTAAAAGATTATTATGAAAAAGATATTATATTCAAGTGAAATGGAATTTACTTTTATTTTCAGTTGGCTTCGCTGGCCAGATAATAATTACCCAGTAAAAACACGTTAATATTGTAAACAATATAAGGAAAACATTTGCCAAACTAATGCTGCCGGAAAACGTTAAAAACCATAATGTTAAAATCACATTAAATGTTGAGTCCCTAGAAAAGCGGGGAAAATATTTTCCTGATGGTCCCCTACAACCACACTAAGGAATTAGTACGACATTTGTAAAATGTGTGTAAAAAAAAAAATTTTACAGCTGTTTGAAGACTGTTCAGGTAATGCTATATTAATATTGTTTCAAAAACATTTTTGAAAACTCTAGAAGTCAAATATGAGAAAAATGTTGACGTATTATTGTTACAACATGAATTCAATTATGTTTTTAAAACATTTTGCAATAATTGTTGCGGAAACGTTGAAAACCATAATGTTAACAAATTTATATTAAATGTTGAGTCTGCTAGAAAAAGCGTGGGAAAAATGTTTTTCCTGATGCGTCCCCCTACAACAACATAATGAATGTAGTACGGACATTTGTACAATGTCAAAAAAAAACAAACTTTACAGCTGTTTGAAGGAATGTTCAAGGTAAATGCTATATTAATATTTGTTTCAAAACATTTTTTGAACTCTAGAAGTCAATATGAGAAAAATGGTTGACGTTATTAGTGTTTACAAACAGGAATCCAATTATGTTTTTAAAACATTTTTGCACTATGTTGCGGGGAAACGTTAAACCATAATGTTTAAAATTATATTAAATGTTGAGTCGCCTAGAAAAGCGGGGAAAATGTTCCTGATGGTCGCCTACCAACAACATAATGGCATTAGTACGACATTTGTTACAATGTTAAAATAAAAAAACATTTTACAGCTGTGTGAAGGAATGTTCAGGTAATGCTATATTAATATTGTTTCAAAACATTTTTTGAAAACTCTAGAAGTCAATATGAAGAAAAAAAATGTTGACGTTATTATTGTTTACAACATTGACCCATCAATTATGTTTTTAAAACATTTTGCACTAATGTTGCGGAAACAGTGAAACCACTAATGGTTAAAATTATATTAAATGTTGAGTCGCTAGAAAAAGCGGGGGGAAATGTTTTCCTGATGCGTCCCCTACAACAACATAATGGAATTAGCTACGACATTTGTTACAATGTAAAAAAAAAACATTTAACAACTGCTTGGGAAGAATGTTCAGGTAATGCTATATTAATATTGTTTCAAAAATTTTTGAAACTCTAGAAGTCCAATATGAGAAAAATGTTTGACGTTATTATTGTTACAACATGAATCAATTATGTTTTTGTAAAAACATTTTGCACTAATGTTGTGCCGGAAAAACTGTAAAACTATAATGTTAAAAATTAGTTTATTAAATGTTGAGTCGCTAGAAAAGCGGGGAAAATGTTTTCCTGATGGTCCTCTACAACAACATAACGTGAATTAGGTACGACAGTTGCTACAATGTTAAATAAAAAAAAAACATTTTACACCTGTTGGAGGAAATGTTAAGTAATGCTTACTATTAATATGTTTCAAAACATTTTTGAAACGCTAGGAGTCAATATGAGGAAAAATGTTGAACGTTAACATTGTTACAACATGAATGCAATTATGCTTTTAAAATATTAAATGCTGAGTCACTTAGAAAGCGGGGAAAACCTTGTCCTGATAGTTCCCGTACACAACCTAAAAGGTAGTTGGTATTGACATTTGTACGATATTAAAGAAAACATAAAAAAACTGTTTGAAAAGATGTTCAAAGTTAATGCAATATCAATGATTTTTTAAAAGTATTTTAGAAACATTAAAAATTAATAACAGCAAATGTTGATGATAATATTGTTTAAACCTGAATCAAATATGTTTTTAAAAATATTAAAATGTTGAGTCGCTAAGGGAAAGCAGGGGGAAATGTATTTTCTGATTGGTCCTCTACAATAACATTTAGGACATTAGTATGACATTTGTACAATATAAGAGAAAAAGAAGATTTTATAACTCTTTGAATAATGTTCAGGGATAATGCTAAATTAATATTATTTAAAAATTACTTTTTAGGACTTTAAAAAACTAATATCAGAAAAAATGTTGACACTTAACATTGTTTTAACATGAATCAATTATGTTTTTAAGATATTTAATTGTTGACGTCACTAGGAAAAGCAGGAAAATGTTTCACTAATGTTTTATACTCGCATCATTATTTATACTAGTTTTACAATGTTCACAGAAATATTGTACAATGTTTTAAAAGTGCTGCGAAAACACCACATTAATGTTGGCTTAAACCTTTTCAAAAATGTCGGTACACATAGTGACTGGAAAACATTGTGTGACCCCCCCGGTGACAACAAGTGTTGTTGTTATATAAGCATGGACAATTTGTTAGGAATGCGATATAGAGGGTATTAGCACACATTTTCACAAGTCTAAGCAGGATATTGTACACACTACCATGGTTTTACTAAACACCATTATTATGCGGACTGGAAGCATGGTTGCCCTTTACCAATAATATTTATAGTATATGCAGGAGACAGTAAACTGTGTTCAAGAACGTTCAGGCAAGGCATACACCTGACACTGCCTCCATATCTTACTTCAAAACGTTAACAGTAGGTATTAAACTTTTATAAAACTGAAATACTGCATTGACAAAATGAGCAGCCATTTCACATCATTCTATTCTACCGTTATGATACTTACCAGACTCTTTGTTGCACTTTTCTACCATGCTAAAACTGCAACACAGTAACTGTACCGTTATTCCGTTACAGTAACAACATCATGATTACTGTATCACCAAGATAACTCTATATTATTAAAATTCAAATTTATCAGCTCTTTCAATAAGCACTGTAATGTTTTGACATACCATTTTCAAGCGAAAGGTACGGGAATGTAAAGATGGTAAAATACTGTACAAGTAGTCGGACACAACATGTACATAACAGTTTGCTGTTACATCGAATCGTCTTGAACATTAACTTTCAGTAACCTAAATCAATTCGTCCCAAGATTGTTGAAATATTGTTTCCCCCAAAGTGATATTAAAATGTTAAGCTGCGAGGAACAAAATGTACTAATTGTGGTTATCATAAGTCACCATTTATAAAACCAAACTCCAAAAATTTAAGCTTCGTACATAATATGACAGGCGTGCATGTGTAATTGCAGAAAAAACAGGCTTTTTTAGTTTCATAGTGTATTCTTCACGAACCTGTTTCATCCTTAGTTACCTTTGAAATACTCAAAATCAAATGAAGTATAAAAAATTCATTGAAGATCCTTCCCCTGATTTCAAAACTGTACTACAATACTCATGGGAGTTCCAAATAACATGTTTAATCAACTAAAATCATTTAGCCATTTCCTAGAGGCTCCAGTATGTTCCATTTTGAAAACATGACAAATGCAGTTGCTGTAAAGTACTGACCTTCTTTTCAGTGTTGTTGACTACAGAACAAAAGGTGCGTCCAAAAATCTTGTCATAGGGAATATGGCTATGCAGCTACAAGTTTCATAGGACATGCAGCATTATAGGTTTCAAGCACCGCCCCTATACAAGTTGCATGGTACCAGATACAGCAGTTGTTTGCAATCACTGACAATCAAGCACCTTCCATCAAATCAAATTGTCGACAAAAGGTGGAAAAACAGGGGGATTTTTCATCCAAAGGGAAAGTTATCTTCTTTCAAGTTCATGACACAGTTGATATCTGCCACTGTAGCAAAGGTGCTAGTCAATGTACAGTACTGATGGGCCAGACGAATATGCAGCAATACGGGTAGGTCTTTCAAAATTACCTTGAAAGGAAAGAAGATGTTAAGTTTGCAGCAGCACATACAGGACACTGTATCATCGATACGTCACAACCCATTTCTGTGTGCAGTTACAGTTACATATTGGATGGCAGCCTGAAAAGACACACGTCAATACCGCGGAAATAAAAAAGTCTTAGATACACACTGATCAAGTGATACTGTGTATGGACTCTTTTCCATACAGCCTGTGCCATTTACTGAGTCATGTAAGTAACATTGAACTGCTGATGTGATGATAAAGAAGGGTTTGTCTTGCATATTGCGCGTTTCAGCAGGAGAAGCAGCCCTGTAGCCTTTTCAATTCCCTCAGTCTTTTTGGGGACTTGTGCGATCCTGGCACTGTCACATACTTTTTAATTTGCAAATTACTGTCCGGTCACCAAACTACCTACTGTACCTGTAATCTGGGCCTTGACGCTGACCCTCCCCATCTTCAGGGAAGCTTTGCTTGTGCATTCTTTCAGCAAGCCTTTCATCAAGCAGGTGCCAGGGGACTTTCCACCCCATTGGTCACTCAGTTTCGCCTCAAAAAGAGAGGGCTACTGTACTTGGTCCAGTTTCACAGAAAGCACTGTACGTTCTAATATTTGTCCCAACATATTAAACTTATAAACTAAATTTATGTAGGGTTCCAATACGCTTGAGCATTTTCCTGGACTTCTGCATGTAATATTTCTTGCACTGTGGTTACTGACTTAAGTTGCTGAGCCCATTTCACAGACTGTTGTTGCAAGTTCATGCCAAACAGCAGTGTTCCCACAAACTAAGATGTCTGTTTCCATACCCCACACCCCACCACCATCTCTCTCCGTTCCAAAAAGTTTTCTTTTTCTTCACTAACTACTGCTGTCATTCATCTCTAAGTACTCTAAATGTCTGAACCTCTCCAAAGCATAGTTACATGCACTGCTTGCACCCTCACAATCGATAACTATTGGTGGTATTGACAAAACAAGATCTCTATGTCACCAACAACAGAGCCACAATTCAGCGCATATGTCTACACTAATATAAATAGGATGACCCTCGTCTTATAACTTAATCTATATGTAAGCATATACGAACTAAAATTGCCACTACAAGGGTTCTCAAAAGTACATCTTGACTTGGGCACACTTTCGCATGCATCTATGTCATTTGATTGAACTGCTACGAAGGAGTGTCTTATTGGGAGATGTAGTCCACAGCTAATTGTTTCGCACAACCTTTATTTTCAAAAGCTATGAGGACTACTGTGGCCTAAGTCCTCTCCCCTTCAATTACAATTCCCAACGATCACGATTATTTGAGTCTATCTTACAGTATGTTCAAAAAAACTGCCAAAAAAAGGTGATAATTCATTGTCTTTTTCACATGTGTATCCAATATCACTGAATCGTGTCACACTGCGGAGAGCTTCACACGTAAATTACATCTGCCTGTTTCCGCTGTCCACCTGAGACAACAGTAGTTTTAGTGCACGGATAACAGTAAACTTTTGAAAAACCACTGTTCCGTGGAACAGATGTTTTCCCACAAGATGCAAATTGCAGATGTACGAATACCCACACAACAATCCTTATTCTCTGACTAAAAGTAATCACACCGTGAATATAAGAAAATCTCCGTAAATTTTGGATTAAGTATGAAATACAATCTCATTCCAGCGGTGATCAAATTTGAAGCTGGTTAACACTTGCACGTGTTATTTTCCCTATGCTGCATGGTAAAACCTATTAGTGTTTGGAAACGCGCACATACTGAAGCAACATCCTGTGGCCAAAGGATAAGACGACTAGTTCACGTAAATCTGCGGTGAGAAAAATAAAACGTTCAGTATGGTGCCACGCCATACCGTATGTTGGAGAACCCCACTCATTGCTTAGCTATAGCAATAAACCCCCTTGCAATACAGTGTAACAGTTTTTTGCCATCACTCGAATCCCACTTGCCTTCGCCTGCTGTGTTCTGCAATCAATTCTGAGCATTTTCGTCCAAAGTCATCGGGACACTGCATGAATGGAAGATTATATACTAACAATAAAACTGAAACAAAAAGAAAATCAGGACATCGCGCTGGTTAATCCCATTGGAATTTGAAAATTTCAGCCCCCCCCCCCACACATTTTGGTCCAGTCGGGCAGTCAATATAACTTGAATGGCATTAAACAGCAATTTGTACCTCTGTACACTGTGCACGCTATACCCTATGTATGCCGAGGTACTTCGGAACAGTTTTAAAAATCTGTGATCCGGAACAGTAGTTTTGGAAAAAAGCGCTGTTCCGTGGCTAACAGCGGCAAGAAGAATTTAAATTCCGACCCCTGCAATATACATGATAACTTAAATAGCTTTACTCTTAAAGGCTAACATCTGGTTATTCATAGTATACTGGTTTGCTTCAAATTGGCATGTGCGAAACTTTGCTCTCTAGTTATATCCCTTGCCGAAGTGACAGCCAAAACACCACACCATGGGATCACAAAGTGGGTGAGTACTCTCCAAAAGGGAGTTAAAAGTGACTTGCCACAAAACTTTCATCAGATGCTCAAAACCAGAATTCTCTTGCCACTTCATGCATTTACACCAGGGATGGTCTCAGCAGGAGCCACCCACCCTTTTCCATTTATGCTTAAGAAAATTGATGCAAAAATATACATTCTGTTCTTCGGTTCATAATTATAATTTTGAGGCCACCCAAGCCCACTGAACTGCATTCAAGAGAGCTCCTTTTCTACATTTTCCTCGCTAGTCCCGGATCTGCAGCCATTAGATGTACCTGGATGCATCTAATTTGAAGGCTTCCCCTTAGTGGCCCACTTGGAAGGTCAGTTGTATCATGACAGTTTAATTCCTATTGGACAGCATGAGTGGATTTATTTTTAAGCTCAGTGCAAACATTACCATGATCCCGCTGTCCCCATTCACAAACCACCCCCCCCCATTTAAACCTCCAGCGCGAGTAAGGTGAAGATTAAAGGGGGAAAAAGTTGGGAGTTTCCTTACACTGGTATTTTGGAAAACTAGAGGGAAAATTTTTGCTTTTTTGCTACATGAAAAAAGATACAAGAACCTTGTGGAAAATTTTACTCCCTTCTGGGAAATTAAATCATTTTACCATCCCTGGGCTAATAAAATGGTCTAATTGTGTATATTTCAATTTTTGTAGCTGTTTAAGTGTGCGCTGTAAGACATTTTGGAGATAGTCCAAATCCCTTCAGTGGACCCCTGGCAAGCCTAACGCCTAAGGGAGCACGCCCACACCACTAAGATGCATCCAGTCCTTTCTTTTGGTGTCGCCCCTCCAGCAGGACGGCTTGGCCCCTCAGTACCCACCCCTGCCCTCCACTTCAAAAAGTCTGGTTGAGACACCCAGCAAACAATCTTCCCTTGTATACCGGCCTTCTCTCGCACCCCTCACCCGACCCCCCCGGGGCAAGCTCTTCCCACTTTGTGGTGAGCTAATGTGAAAAATGACCCACTATAGGCATTTGGCAGTTTATAGTAGGAATTACATACAGGTACTTTGCATGAAAAATTCTTTTTGGCAGGGTTGTATTTAAATCTTACAATGTTCCTTACAGATATGCACTGAAAAAAAACGTTATTATTATAAAGGTATTCAAAATTATGTCAGCCTCCAACTTTGTAGGCACGGTACATGTACGCAGTACGACTTCACTCGTAAGTTTGGCATAATAAACATCTTTTCTAAGTTATGAAAGTACTGTAATTGCAAGTTTTGACACCGACTAGTATACCCAACAATTCAACTAGGCTTTTCAAAAGCCCAGCAAACTACGTAACTACTGTACTTTATTCTGCTGTAAAGTAGAAAATCTCTATTACTGTAAGACAGTTATTTCAAAATCCTTGGATCTTCCACTTGTTCCTGTAATTAGAACTGTACTTCCCATGTATTGAACAGTACCAATAACTCTTAAAAAAGCAGTCCATAACTGTAGTGCCTGTGCTCTTTACACCTTAGAGTGATCCATAACAGATCTAATATACCCGAGTAAAAGATAGGAAGTTGACCAACTCTAAAAATAGGGCAGGGCACTATCTTTCAAAAACTACTGTGGAGCAAATCAAAAGGACTTACCAGTTGTTATGCATTCACCACCACTGGTCACTCAGACTGCCTCTGGAGAAAGAAGGTATTTGTATGTACCCTCATTCATCTACATGATACTGTACAGTTAACACACACTGTACACATACGAGAAAGCCGAGGACCTTCACCAGTGTGAAAGCTGACAGTGTAGCACTTTTAATAAGACAACCGATGACCAATTAGTTGCACGGCATGAAGAGGGTGATGTTAGGAAAAGAAAAGAAACCGGAATCAAGATTTTGAGTAGCACACAGTGTTGCCAACTTTACAAAAGTTACTGCGGCTTGTGTGCATGGCAAGTCTGCCTCATATTCAAACCAACACTCCGCAAGTCTGCACACCATTGTCCCAAAATTTTTCTCTGTTTGTAGATGAGATCCAAAAAACTTTTGGTTAATATTCTGTAAAATCTCAATACCTACAGTTACAGTACAGTTGCCTACTGTACTGTACTACTGTACATTGGTCACTGTACTGTACATGGTCACCCACCCACTGAAGTCTGGAAAGGAGTTCCTTCCCAGTAAGTTTTTCTGTGGGCCCAATATAACCCCCAACCATATCCTTATACTGCAATTGGTTCGTTTATCACTCTACGGGTATGCATGCTTGCCTTGTGAAAAAGACATCCCTGCATACCCAAACAGCCACATGCTTGCAATTTGAATACGGTATTGGTATGGATATTGAGCTCCTTAAAAATGTACTGTAAGGTCATGCCCACCTGAAAAAATGAGTAATTTCAGGAAAATCTACTGGAAAACTTCACAAAAAAATACTTGCACATTCTAAAAATACAGGTACAGGTACAGTATGTACTGTATGGGTAAAATTCACACAGCATTTATAAGACAACCATACACAATTTTAAACTTTCGTATTGCTCGAATGGCCCAAATACAAATAATGAATAGTCCCTGAAAATGCAAAAATATCTCATTCCAGCAATGCATCAAAGCAAAATGAGGGATGGAAGACTTTGTTCAAGGGCTAGGGGCTGTGATTTTAAAAACAACTATTGTTACGCTACAGTATGATTTGCCTAGAAGCTATTCAGAGTGTGTATTTATCAGTGTGGTATGAAATCGAACGACACCGCACAACTCTGGAAGGTGCAATATTGAATAGCACTGTGATGCTATGTGAGACTGAAACTGTATACCGGCCTAGGGTGGAAAAATAGCGGAAGCTTGGGAGGACTCCTTCCCAGGAAATTGGGGTATTATGAAAGGAAGTTTTGGCCAGTGGAGCGAGATACTGGTAATATTGGTACCTTATGTCTACATGGAATATGAAAATACCAGAAAGGGAATTCTGAAATAATTTGACTCGTTCCTGGGAAATAAACATTTTTTTCAGCCCTGGGACTGATCTCGAATGTATGTAAGTCTTCAAAAAACATTGTTTGCATGTACACTAATACACACGATAAGCTTAACGTTCAATGAGCTGTCATAATGTACTAAGGGTTTAGAAAGCAAACAAAACATTCATCAATAATATTCAGTATTAACCATTACCCATTAAAAATCATAGTTGAACTTATGTAGGGGACACAATGCCTTCACCCACCTCTCCCCAAATATGAAACTTTCACATGCACTTTTAGAGAAAGCTGAAGGGGGTGGTAGTACCTTGTAAACTGAATATTGACACTGTCACCACTTAACAATTTAAATGTTGAAATAAAAGACCAGTAATGTACACTAGGTCAGATGAGCCTATGTTTTATGAACATCAGCAAAAATTTTGCACAAGCAAATTATACAGTAGGCCATATCTACTGTACAACAGAGACATTCCAGTCTCAGTAACTCAGTGAAGATCAATCATTTATGGCTTTTTCACAAAAACATTGGCTTCAGCGGTTCCAAAAGTGACAGTAGTATACACAATACAATTAAGTACTGTACTACTCCTAGAAATCAAAACTGATCACCATTTGTGAAGGTAATTATCAATTAATTCAGACAACAGTGTGATGCAATTGTACTTTTACTTACCCTGTATACCTGCATAATTTAGTATACAGTATACTGTATATACTAGAGTAGGACAATTATTTTTTTTCTGAAAATTCAACATTACAGTACCTCTGAGTCTAGGGCCAATGATTTTCCGCTTCACAAATCATAGAATTCCGTTTTAACTTTCCAAAATCCGCAAAATTCCGTTTCAAGCATAACCCATTTCCGTGATTTTCTGATTTTGGAGTAATTATGTTGAAAACAAGTCCTAAACTTGTCTTGGTTACGATCCTGAAGGCAGCAAAAACACTTGTGGCACAACGAGTGACCTAAGGCATAACACACTAATAGCATAGGCAAACTGGAGCCTATACCGGCAAAATTTTGCCGATTTTCGTAAATGTCCTACTTGTTTTCTGATCGTAACTTCCAGGTTTGTTGTTCGAGATATTTAAGTCGTAAAACGTTATGCACACCATTTTCTAGGACTTCCCTTCCGGTAAAAGGGCTGTGTATGGTCTTTGGTATCTATGCAGGCATTCATTTGGCATAGTTCTCGAAGAAAAGTGGAACTCATACTTTTTTTTTTGTACACAAAAACTTTAACAGGTATTTTGAGCCACGCCTTAGATAATATCTCTTTGCTTAAATTCCGTAAAAAGTCGGCAGAAAAAGTAAATTCCGTTTTTTGTTCCGGGTATTTTTTCCAGCGATCGCTCCGGAAAATCATTGGCCCCTATGAGTCTATTTTTCATTAGACAGTCACAACTCAGCTCAGGCATGCCAAATGCACTCCAAACTAGGACACGTCCCTTCTTACCTGTGCTTGATTATTTCCTTTTCTCTGAAAATAATTCAATATTCATGTAGAGTCCTTTGTATACAGTTCAGCACCGAAATTTTGGACGAGCACGAGTGTTCTACATTCAGAGAGATAGGCTGTATGGCCCCCTATGTCAACCTCTGTGTTCGAACCTTACAATCCCCCGGGGAAAGTCGCGTTACTACATTGACGTCTCATTGTAACCGTTCACCGACTGGTTACCAACACTTGGCCCTAGGTAAATCTGGACCATACATCACTCGGACTTCCCAAGGACATGTCATGTCCTCAGATGGTGTGGACAACAGTCACCAACTACTGTAATATTAAGGTTACGTAACTGCACAAAGTGAGAGAGGGCTACGTACAGCTTTTAGCAGGGAATCAAATTCACCATGCTGCAAAAGCATTTTTGGAAGTAAAGGTGCTGCGCCCAGTTTTTGAATTTACCTTTTAATGCAGCACCCAGTTTGAAATTTTACCACCCAATTTGAATCTACTACCAAGTTTGAACTTTTATCACACTCTAAACTGTAAAATATGTACAGTATCAGACACAAAACATCAGGTCAATTGAATGTTGTTTGGAAAAAAACAAAATCATGCAATCTGGCCCAAGGACGATGTTCATTCAATGATCGCATGGCCACCGACGTATGGTCCAACATCATGTGAGAATGATTGCTTTATGGATGGTCCTATTAACTCATTCCACCCGAGTTTTGAGACATTTTCCTCTAAAAACTATTAGGGAGCCTGGTTAATTCTGTGGACACCTGACTGAGCTCTCAAAGTCGATACAGTTTTCGCTTCTGCCCTGTCCATTTATAGCATAGATGAAGCCACACAGATGGGACTATTTGAATCAGTGTAAAATCAGCTGTGCCTTTAAAAATTTCACAATGAAAAGTCCCTCTCTCCTCAAACAAACCGTAAGGCTCTACGAGGCTGCAGTGATTAGGGCAGTAGTTTGTAAGTTTGTGAAAATGATGATATTAGAATATATGATTTTAACCACAGTGATAGAATGTTGGTCTTGTTTATTTCGCCTGAAATTTAAACCAAAGTAAAGTATGTTAGTTTTAGTCTGTAGCTTAATGTTACACACTGTTAAGCGTTGTGATATGCAAAATTAATGTTGTGTTTCAAGAGTTTAGTGGGAGGAGCTACGAGACAAGGTCAGAAAAGGTCTGAGGCAGAAAAATGGATTCATAAAAAATGGTTATCATTATCTTCTCACTCCTGACCAGTTGTTCAGCCACCTGTTATTTACACTTCCATTCAGGAGTCATTTTTAATAGGTTTTGGAGAGCACAAACAAATTTTCGGCAATACTGTAGACTGTATATTGGCACTGTGCATACCCTCTTAGAAAATGTGACAGTTATGAAGTAGCCTAGTCTATCACAATGAGCACTGGGCAGACAATTATCCATGGCAGTTATTTAAGTATTAAAGGTCGCCTACTGTAGGGCTACGCCCTCTATGGAGATGACTGAATTTGCAAAGACATGACAGAAATATGTGCATGACATGTGCAGCCCAGTCTGCGCATAACCAACCATAATGGGGACTAACAGGATTGGAACACACTCACTTGGTGCACTCCCGCATCCCACTTATTCACAACTACGATTGATGCCAGCACCTCCCCGCATACACGCCCACGCATTGAAATAAACAGTTTGACATATTTGCAGCACCATTTTTTTTTGTTTTCTTCAGTATTCATGAAACTCCAAACTAGCTGTATGGCTTGGAATTTTTTTTAGCAAACGTCAGTGGCATGTCCCTTTACTCATGATTTTCTAAAAACTTGAGTTGATCCAAGAACAGTGATCCTATAGCAGGTTAGAGCCATGTCTGCAGTATAGAAACTGTTTTTTGAAAAGTTGTAAGAAAATGTAACATTAACAGCCCAAGTTCAAAAAGCTTATTTTCCAACATCCTAAGAATTTTTACACATGGAACAGCTATTGACTACAGTGGCCGATCAGGACGATAGGGGTAATTATTTCTTTGTGCATGGCTTATAACTGATTAGCCTGGGACAACCTTTTTAGGAAAGGGTCTTGGGCTAGCACACTTGAACAGTGCAGTTTCTGTTTACACTCCTCAAACATAGCCTCTTGTGGCAGTGTTTGTACAAAACTTTTTAAAATTCCCCAGACAAATGTCGGCGGGGACCTTTTACTCTCTCAAACAACGTTTTCTCGATTTCTTTTCTCACCGAACCTTGTCCAGCCAACTTCTCTTTGGCTACCATTACGCATCTGCAAGATGATTACACCTACTCGAAAAACTACGTATTTAAAATGCATGTGATTCAACATGATTTTGAATACTAACCGAAAAATCATGATACGTACGTACTCTGGGCCATTGGCAAAATCATGTTGCTGCAATTACAGATATCATGGGGACGACTAGTTCCTTAGGCGATATGCAATGATAACGGCTAGCAATACTTTCGGAAGTCACATCAGATTGAATACTTAACGCTATACAATCATGTATATCAGTTATAAGCATAACACAGGCATACATACTGTAGCGCCAACCGCCTAATACTGTACACAGCGACGGTGTGAAGAGAAAATTTGATAGTCAACCCAGGGTTTTCTCTAAGAAATTATACATGGTTCAATATAATTGAACCAATTGGGTGCTACAGCAAAGTTTGAAGAGCTGTAGCCTCAGCCATAGTGATACTATCATGTAATGCTTACCAAATAGCCTATATTTACCGCCTTTTCACCACCTAAATGTCTTGGCAGTCAAGTAGAGCACTTCAAGGGCCTGCTTGCTGGAGTGACAACTCAGCGCACTGAAATTGAAAACACAACAACAATAACTTCAATAAGACTTCGAGGCTATCTTGTCGCATGAGATAAACTCATATTCATGGGCTACGGCCTTATACTGTTATGGAAAAGAATGAGGACGATTGATAGGAAAATTTCTATTCTTTCTGTGTTTTTTGTGACTCGGAGCTCTAGAGGCGCTAAGGCCTAGGGCAGTCCATAACTGTACAGTAGAGCTTAACACCCTAACCCTAACAGTAACAATAAATACGCATATTTACCATGCAAGCTGGGTACTGGAAGGAGTACAACGGCGGTAGGGCCTCTACGCATGTACATTGAAGCAAATGAACGCAACCCCTGATATCTACATGGAAGGAAATGTCGCTCGCAGTTTAGGCACCTTAAAACTTACTGTAGGAGCGCATAGAGCAGCACAACCCAACCTTTTGAGAAGACGCTTGGACCATAAAGTTAGTTGACATATATCTCAGCAAAATAACCAGGCTAGGCAGTATGCCGGGGCTGCGGCACGTTGATTATTAGTGTCCTAGGAAATGCTACTAGTCACAGGTGTCGTACTAACCCGCCGATTTCGGCAGCACAGTTTAACCTTTTCGCACGCAGTACTTCCAGCTGGAAGTTATAGGTCGAAGCCGTAGTTTTGGTTGATGGGACGCTTAGCCAGGGTTTTGCTGGCCTAATAAGGGGGAAAGGGAGGGGGATTTATCTCGCCCCTCACCCCTATCCAGGAAGGGGGTAAAATCGCCTCTTTTCATTTCCGATAAAAAATTAAGGAAAAATTGTCCATAATCTTGGGATTCTCTACTGGGAATAAGAAGAGAGACACCTTTGCAAGCCAATGTTTGTGACTATTCATAAGAGTAAATGCCATTTAAAAACCCTCAAAATTGCAACCTTTAATAGGGGGTCGTGTAAGCAAGTCCGCCGCGCCATGAATCCACTTGTAACTTTAACTCAGTGCGACAGCAATAACATTTGGAGTCAGGGGTTTAGGAAGGACTTAACCCGCCCACCCCCTCCCGCCGTCCCTTTTTTTTACATTCGCTGGCAGAATCCCTGTTAGCGGTAGCTTAAAGAAGTATCTGAAAAAACTCAAATGAACTTAGGTTATTATTCTGAGGGGTCCCGTTTTAATGATGCTGAAGACAAAAGTACAGTCGGTATCATACTCATATCTATACTGGCGGGTCTAGCTCAATACCGACCGCGAACAGGGTTGCAAGCCGGGCGTACAGGCCAGGTTTATGGCATTCTGGCAAATCAGAGAGCTAGCCGAGAATGATGCATCAATGATTTACTGCTCGAAACTTTCAGCACTGACTTAAGATGGCATTCGCACTGATTGAATACGCTGCGGAAAATTTCACCGGGTTGGGGGGAGGTGGAGGGTGGGGGGGGGGGGGTGGGGGGTTGGTTCATCGTAGTTGATTAACTATCCAGCCTTAGCATTAAAGGCCGCCATGAGCTAAAACAACACCTTCATAGTAACAGCCTCTCTGTGAATCTTACTCCCAAATTTGATTCAACTACAAAAATCGGTTTGTGGCTTGGCATTGGGTCCCTAGTCACAGTGGGGCATTAAAAGGGGGAATTTTGTGAAAAAGTTGAATGGCATTTGATGTTAAAGAAGCCCTGACAGATGGACGTCACCAGAATCTCCACACAGCTTGGCTCTCACACTGATTACCGTGCCCTGTAAGATCAATGGGGCTTCTGTAAAATCACAAAAAAATTCAAAATAGCAAGCACTATGGGGATCTCTTCCTGGGAAACAAATTGTACAGAGATTTAAATCAGAGCTGGTCTATGAACTGGGAGGTCATGGAACCCGCCAGTAAAAGGAGAGAGAGATGATTTAGTTCATGACGAAGGGGGCGCTCGCATCGGTCACACGCATACATTACCCCATGCCTATTTTATCTCCACGGGGGATGAGAGATCCATATTGTATACAATATAAAACGGCCTAAGTGATTGTGCTGCCCTAGTCAGTCACCATTCATCCTTGACTGTTATGAATATGCTCACCATATTCACCAGGAAAGGTAGCTACGCTGTGCAGTAAGGGAATGAAAAGTGTCGATGCACTTGCTAAAGAAGGGCCGCTACAGATGGAGCGCTCACCCAATCTCCACTTGCCTCACACTGATTACCGCCCTAAGATCAATGGCTTTTTAAAATCAAAATTTCAAAATAGCAGCACTATGGGATTCTTTTCTGGAAAGTAAAATGTGTAGCTAGGTAGTTATAACGCAACGGTCAGAAAGGGGGTTATGGAACCCCTCAGTAAAAGAGAGCAGAATGATTAAGTTCTGACAAAGGGGACGCTCGGCATCAAGTCAGGCAAACCTTACGGCCATGATGAGCTGCTATTACCTCCAACGGGGATGAGCGACCATATTGTATACCTGTGATTTTGTATGCCCTGTTGCACCCGTCAGTCACATCTCGTTGACTGTTATGAATACTTCCCATATTCCGCCAGAAGTTACTGACGTCTGTGCCAGAACCTGAAAACTTTATTTAAAACATACAGACCTTCCTGCCCTATTTTGGACTGTCTTCATCAAGGAAAGTAAACTGTATATGATAAATGTTTTTGACAATGAGGCTCCTGACATTGGGCCTGGACTCTTAAGTAGGAGTCTGACCCTCAGCCTTTTTCAGTTAATTGTACTCCCAACTTTGCGCCTTTTTCTTTTCTAGTATGACAATATATTAACAACACTAAAACAGTCGTGTTGGTGTGTCGTAAAATACTTAACTTACGAACCAGATAGGGCGCTTACCTGCTACTAAGGTAAGGGGGCTAGTGAATAGCAGTAGGGACTAGTGCCAACGTTTCCTGCTGAAATTAAGGTTACGCAAACTAGCTTATAAAATTCGTAACTTATTCGCTCGTAGAGTAATCAATAGCTTTTCAAGTAGGCCTGATCTATTTTACTGAAAAACTGGGAAAACACAAAACAATAACTTGAATGTAACATGTTACTGTTTAGGCTCTGATCTTGTCCTGATGGAAATAAAATCATATTCGATGGCTGATGCTCTATCTTTATACTGGAAAAAATGAGTACGAATATTAGAAAAATTTCTATTCTTATTCTGCCTTTTTTAATCAGGCTGCTAAAAAAGGCGCTAGGTTTCTGTCACCCTAACCCTATACACCTAACAGTAACAATAATATCTCGAATACACTGGAATATACAAATGGGGCAACTTTACTGACAGTAGTACTGTGACAGATGCCGGTACCTGTATCATGTAAGGCGGCATGTGAAAGCAGTAGACTAGCCAACTTCCCGCGCCGAATTTAGTGACCCAACCACTTATACTAAATTGCGAACTAAGTCCTATCGAAAAGTAAAGTAATAGGGCTTTTCAGTATCTATAACTGAATAATATACCTGACCTTTAAAAAGGTGCTAGGACCAAAGTTGATTCCTCACATGTCGGAATGATCTAGTTTCTTCACATTTTTTTTCAACGATTCGCTTAGGTGTAGAGTCCTATTCCGGTTATGCTCTCGTTTCGTTGGCACAGAACATCCAACCGTCAATAATTTACGTAATGCAGTCGAGCCTCACGGCGGGTGTATGCTGGGGCACTAACAATATTTGCTTAACCGAACAAAAAATAGGAATTTAGGACACTTCTGGTGTTGTTGCCAGGGAGTGTAACGGGACGTTTTGAGATCTTACGTCTTACAAATCGTGTGATAAATATGAACGATCCTGCAGCATTACTCAGTTTGCATTTAATCGCATTCACGTAGCGCAATTGAAATATATATTTGTATAGTCGCCAGGAAGCGCTCTTTCAAGCTGGAGGAGTTTCAAGCGTTTCGGGGACCGCCGTTTCTACTGCTGCGAGGAGGGGTAACCCTTGTTCCTTTGGAAAATTTTTGAATATTGAGGGTCTAGATACAACTTGGTGCAATATTTGGGAAAGCTAAGGAGAATAAAAGGCAATTTTTTTACATTTTTTACAGAGGGGAACAAATTAAGTGGTTTTTGTTGCTTGATGTGCAAGGGGGCTGGGGGAGGAAGCATACTCCGGCCCCACCACTGTTTCGGCCGGGGGTCGGGTGGAGACCCCCCTAGCTCTGTCTGGTGGGGAAAACTGTACCCTTTCAACTCTGACTTGAAGCTCCAGTCTGTTGATAATTGCCCACCAAGGTTTCAGCGGTTAAAACCGCTATCTGCAGGGAATAATGGGTTTGCCGAACTCCAGTTAAGGATACGGCCATTCGACCTTGCCTAACTCGTACATCTTTGAGCCGAAGATTGCACTAACGCTCAACACTAGTTACAGTCTGGGTGACCTTCTACAAGTTGGTAGGCAGGGATGTAGGCCGATAAAACACGCAATTCGAAACATTTTCATTGATAGTTGTCAAATGTTAATTATGAATAATTTTGCCCTCAGTTGAGGAATTAGGTTTGAGTAAACATTCACGTAATCTGTAAGAAGCTTTAAATGTGTGGGTGGTGATATATGCCAAATAAACATACAATATCAAAGAATATGTTGCATTATAGTAAAGTATGTTTTAAGAGCCAGCGGGGGAAAACATTTTCATTGTTTCAAATAATGTTTTGATATTGTTTTTAAAAACCGTCATAACTGTCGTATTATTATAACCAAAAACGAAATATTTTCCCCATCCTAGCAGCCAACACTAGTGTATTGGAAAACTTGGCTAGTATGTTGCAATGGCACCCGATAGGACTGGGAAATATTGTTCCAAACTAATGTAAAGTTCTTTTTGACTATCAATTTAATTTGCTTTTACGTTTGTTCAAAATTAGATATTATTTTTAAGCAATGTTTATCGATGTTAATAAAACATTTACTTATTTGGTATGATATTATAGTTTTATACTTCTAATGTGGACATCTGTAAAATGTCCTTGCAAGAAATCGTTCTTTGATTTATTCCCGGATGAATTATAGCAATGTTATTATGAAGACGCTCTTTATGTCTGTCAGAAACTGTTTTATGAAAAAAAAAAATTGTTAACGTTCAGGGAACATTTTTAAAGACGGATGTTCAAAGCATTAATTATAATGATAATTGATGTACTTTAGCTCGGTTAGTTTTTAATGAGAAAATGCAGGTTTAGTTATATTACTTCATCGCAGTAATAATACACTTTACAACAGAAACATTTTTAAAAACATCGAGAAAAACTATTGTTTGATGTGCTGATTAAAAGCATTATCCTATTGATGTTAAATGCGTTTGTGGTATAAGTCTATATTGTATATCTAATACCAGTAGTTAGTACCTGTATAAAAAATCCTATTAATTTGGACATTGAAACCACATATGTAAAAATAGATGGTGTTAATTCCTTTTTGTGATATTTATGCGTTTTCATTATGTTTCGGACCGTCACGTTGTATTGATATTTTCGGTCATTTACAGCAAATGTTATATAAAAAATATTTCTAAAATTTCGACAAAGCGTTAAGATTCTAGGGACGAAACATTATCATGAACAATAGTAAAAGGTAATACGTTTACGCCTGTTGCCATTACGTTATAGTTTGAATGCACCTATATGTAATCTGTAGGCAACCTTAACTTATGGCGATCGCTGGTTTTGGCATCTTTATGGTGGTGATATGTTGAATAACATTTTTTCAACATTAAAGAATTTGTTGGATTAAAATATGTTTTAGAGAATCGCACGTAAACATTTTTTTTTTTTCAAACGTTGAATCAAACGACTACTCCTCATCCTTTCCAATATTGTTTTAATTAGCGTCATTGCGTTATCAATAAGGCGTCCCGCCTAATATTTTTCCATTTATCAGCTTCACTTGTTCGAACGGGGTTTCTGTGTTGAATATGAGAATATGGTCTAAACTGAAGTTCTTTTGAATAACAATTTCCTGTTTTAAAAGTAATTTGCTTAAAAACGTTGTTAAATATGAAAATAAATGTTACTTCATAGCATTTAAGACTATTAGTAGAGCATTTTAATATTTATGGTATAACATCTGTATAATGTCTTAGAGAATATTACTTACCTTTGAAAATTCCAGCAATGAATTTAGAACGTTATCACACGATGACCGCTTTGCTCCTGCTGTGACAAACTGTTTTATAAAAAGCGTTTCGTAAACGTTCACAGAACTTATTTCGAAGTCGAATGTTCAACGGCATTATGATGCATGTTGTATGTAGTTTTGTAACCTCAATAGTTTCAATGAGGAAAATCCATGTTCAGTCATATTTGTCATTGCAATAGAACAAGCTCTACATGAAACATTTTTAAAACATCAAAAAAAAAAAAAAAAAAAAAAATGATTCTGATCTTGATAAAAAATTAAACCAATTGGTTGTTAAATGCTTTTGTGTATGTTGAAATGTAATAACTAAAGTTAATTTCGCTTGTTAATTGCCCTCAGTTGAGTAACAGTATTCAGTACACGTTATACTGTAATGAATTAAATGCTGTAGGCAGCTTTTACTTGAGGCGATCGGTGGAATGGTTTGACGTCATTGTGTTCACATCAACAAGGGTGGTTAGAGACTATATCTGAATAACATTGTTTTCAATATCAAGAATACTGTGGATAAAATATTTTAAGAGGCATCAAGGGGAAAACATTTTCATTCTTCAAAATTTCCTTTTAATATTTCTTTAGTGACGTCATTTGCGTTATCAATATTAACAAAAGAAGAATTATTTCTACAGTTTACCCAGCTACACTCAATGGCTGGGTGACTATATTACAATGGACAAGAGTATTGTTGTTCAAATTTGAAGTTCTTCAGTTTTGAATATTTTGGTTTCTAAATCAATTGGACCTAAAAACAAGTCTAAATATTTTTAGAAAAATGTTAACTAGAAATCGTTTAGAAAATATATTAGTAAAACGTTTCATTATCTTGATATGACGTTTTTGAAATTTCTCTCTTGGAAAACTTTTTATGAAATATGATTCACTTTAAAACTCCACTGATGACTTTAGAATGTTATCTAAAAAACATTTTGTTTCTGCTTGGAACTGTTTTATGAAAAACATTTTGTAAACGTTCACCAAACATGCTACGGATATATAATGATTCTGAATTTCTGATATCGAAGGAATCTGTTTAGGGGACAATGGTTGCAAACAAGTAGTGAATTTTCAGTCATATTTTCCACCGCATGCAAACGTTATTTCATGTTTGAAACAAACAAAACACGGTATTATACTTACATATAACATTAACCGTTGTTATTAAATGTTTTGTGTAATTTTAAATGTAATTTTTGTACAGAAAAATTGTACTTGGTAAGCACAAGTACTGTTGAGATGTGAAACCAACACGACAAAAATGTAAATAGGTTGATGTTACACTACTTCTTTGTGGTATAAAATCCGTTGTATGTGTCTAAATGTTTCAATAATATTCTGGCACCATCAAAGCAAACGTTGTGTGAGACAAAAGTTGTAACATTTCAAGAAAACGGGTTGCCAGTTAAGGACGACACATTATAATGATGATATTCGTAAAAACGTTATTTGTGTCCTTTGCCCTCAGTTGAGAGGATATTTAAAAAGAATATTTTCATTAGTCTGTAGCAACTTAAAGTGTGGTGATCGGATGACTTGTGTTCTCTATGTGGCATAAAAAGGGTGCTTATGCGTGGAATAACGTTTTTATAATCAAAATATGATTTATCCAAGCCCAACATCAAAAACTATGTAAACTTTATGTATATATTTTCCATAGGCATCAGAACAATGTTTTCATTTCTTTCAGAAAATACGTTTTATTATGTTTTAATAACGTCATTGCCTTATCAAATAAACAACCTGCGAAATAAGTCGTCGATTTCCTAACAACGATTATTTGCTGATCTTTATAAACACAGTAACATGGAATGTTGGTTCGAATTTGGCCTTTCTTTGAAATAATTCTTGTGTATTAAATGATGTGATTCAAACATTTGTTTTAACATTTTGAAAATGTTCCTAAATATTAAGCATTTACAAACACCATTGTACAACATTGTATCATTTTGACATGACTTTGTTAAAAGGTCAATAAAATGATATTATAAAATGTTTTACTTTTATCATCCCCAAGTAAATTCGGAATGTTATGAAAAAGTTATTGTGTTGCGTTTGTTTAACATTTTCGAAAAATGTTTAAAATATAAAAGCCACTATAAAACATTTGTATACAACATTGTAACATTTTGACTATGACTTTTTTAAAATGTCAATAAAGATGATATTATGAAAATGTTTTTCTTTTAACCATCTCCAGAAGATCAATTTGGAATGTTATGAAATACGTTATGCGATTGCGTTTGTTTAACATTTTTGAAAAAATGTTATATAAAAAAGCATTATAAAACATTTGTTAACAACATTGTAACTTGTTGACATGACTTTTTAAAATGTCAATAAAATGATTATTATACCAATATTTTTCTTTACACAATCTCCAGATCAATTCGGAATGTTATGAAAACGTTATGTGTTGCGTTTGTTTAACATGTTTTGAAAAAATGTTAAATATTAAAGCATTATTAAAAACATTTGTACAACATTGTAAACATTTTGACATAACTTTTTAAAATGTCAATAAAATTGATATTATAAAATATTATTCTTTTACATCCCCCAAGATCAAATTCGAATGTTATGAAAAACGTTATGTGTTGCGTTTGTTTAACCATTTTTGAAAAAAAGTTAAATATAAAGCATGAATAAAACCTTTGATACAACATTGTAACTTTTTGACATGACTTTTTTTAAAAATGTCAGTAAAATGATGAACTTTATAAAATGTTTTCCTTTAACATTCTCTAAGATCAATTGGGAAATGTTATGGAAAACGTTATGTGTTGCGTTTGTTAACATTTTCGAAAAATGTTAAATATAAAGCATATATGAACGATTTGCTACAACATTGTAACATTTGGCATGACGTGTTTTTAAAATGTCAGTAATAATGATTGTTTTTCTTTAACATCACCCAAGATCCAATTGGGAATGTTTTAAAAACGTTATGTGTTGCGTTTGTTTAACCTTTTCGCAAATATATTAGATATATAAAGTATTATAGAACATTTGTACAACATCGCCTGTAACATTTTGAAATAACCTTTTAAAAATGTCATTAAAATGATATTATAAAATGTTTTTCTTTTACATCCCCAAGATCAATCGGAATGTTATGAAAAACGTTATGTGTTGCGTTTGTTTATATATTTTTGAAAAATGTTAAATAATAGAGCATTATAAAACATTTGTACAACATTGTAACTTTGTGACATGACTTTTTTAAAATGTCAGTAAAATGATAATTATAAAATTTTTTCCTTTATACATTTCTAAGATATTCAATTGGGAATCGTTATGAAAACGTTATGTGTTGCGTTTGTTTAACATTTTCGAAAATGTTAAATATAAAGCATTATAGAACTTATTTGTACAAACATTGTAACATATTGGCATAGACGTTTTAAAATGTCAGTATAAAAAATGATATTGTAAAATGTTTTTCTTTAACATCCCCAGATCAATTCGGAATGTTTTAAAAACGTTATGTGGATGTTGCGTTTGTTTAACATTTTTCGAAAAAATATTAGGAATATAAAGTATTAGAGAACAATTTGTACAAACATTGTAAACATTTTGACAATAACTTTTTAAAATGGTCATTAAAAATGATATTATAAAATGTTTTTCATTTTACATACCCCAAGATCAATTCGGAATGTTATGAAAAAACGTTATGTGTTGCGTTTGTTTGAACATTTATTGAATAAATTGTTATAATATAAAGCATTATAAAACATTTGTACAACATTGTAACTTTTTGACCATGACTTTTTTAAAATGTCAGTAAAATGATATTATAAAATGTTTTCCTTTACAGTTTCTAAGTATCAAATTGGGAATGTTATTGAAAACGTTATGTGTTGCGCGCGTTTGTTAACATTTTCGAAAAATGTTAAATATAAAGCATTATAGAACATTTGTACAAAAACATTGTAACCAATTTGGCCATGACGTTGTTTAAAATGTCACATAAAATAATGTTTGTAAAATTTTTTCTTTCACTTATAGTATACATCCCTAAGAATACCCCCCCCCCAAAAATTTGTGAATGTTTTAAAAAACGTTATGTGTTGCGTTTGTTTAATATTTTTGAAAAATGTTAAATATAAAGCATTATAAAACATTTGTACAACATTGTAAACTTTTTGACATGACTTTTTTAAATGTCAGTAAAATGGATATTATAAAATGTTTTCCTTTAACATATTTTAAGATCAATTGGGAATTGTTATGGTGGAAAACGTTATGTGTTGCGGTTTTGTTTAACATTTTCGAAAAAGGTTAAATATAAAGCATTATAGAACATTGTGTACAACATTGGTAACATTTGGCATGACGTTTTTAAGAATGTCAGTAAAATGATATTGTAAAATGTTTTTCTTTAAGCATCCCCAATGATCAATTCGGAATGTTTCTAAAATAAACCGTTATGTGTTGCGTTTGTTAAACATTTTCGAAAAATATTAGATATAAACGTATTATAGAAACATTTGTACAACATCTGTAACATTCTTGACATATACTTTTCAAAAATGTCATTAAAATGATATCTATAAAATGTTTTTCTTGTACATCCCCAAGATCATATTCGGAATGTTATGAAAACACGTTATGTGTTGCGTTTGTTTTAACATTTTTGGAACAAATGTTAAAATATAAAGCATTATAAAAACATTTAGCTACAACATTGTAACATTTTGGCATGACGTTTTTAAAATGTCAGTCAAAATTAATATTATAAAATGTTTTTCTTTACAACTCCCCAAGATCAATTCGGAATGTTTAAAAACGTTTATGTGTTGCGTTTGTTTAAACATTTTCGAAAAAATATTAGATATAAAGCATTATAGAACCATTTGTACAACATTGTAACATTTTGACATAAACCTTTTAAAATGTCATTAAAATGATATTATTAGAATGTTTTTTTTTTACATCCCCAAGATCAATTCGAGAATGTTATGAAAAACGTTTATGTGTTTGCGTTTTGTTTAACATTTTGAAAAAATGTTAAATTAAAGCCATTATAAAACATTTGTACAAACATTGTAACATTTGGCATGACGTTTTTAAAATGTCAATAAAATGATGTTGTAAAATGTTTTTCTTTAACACCTCCCAAGATCAATTCGGACTGTTTTAAAAAAACGTTATGTGTTGGCCGATTTGTTTGAAAACATTTTCGAAAAAATATAGATATAAAGCATTATAGAAAACATTTGTACAAACATTTAACATTTTGACATAACCTTTTAAAAATGTCATTCAAAATGATATTATAAAATGTTTTTCTTTACATCCCCAAAGATTCAATTCGGAATGTTATGACAAACGTTATGTGTTGCGTTTTGTTTAAACATTTTCGGAAAAATGTTAAATATAAAGCATTATAAAACATTTGTACAACATTGTAACTTTTTGACATGACTTTTTTAAAATGTCATTTAAAATGATATTATAAAAAGCTTTTCCTTTAACATTTCTAAGATCAATGGAGAATGTTATATGCAAAACGTTATGTGTTGCGTTTGTTTAACATTTTCGAAAAATGTTAAATATATAAAGCATTATAGAACATTTGTACAACATTGTAACATTTGGCATGGACGTTCTTAAAATGTCAATAAAAGAATGTTGGTAAAATTTTTTTTTCTTTAACATCCCAAGATCAATTTGGAATGTTTTAAAAACGTGATTGATGTGTTGCGTTTGTTTAATATTTTGAAAAAATGTTAAATATAAAAGCTATTCATAAAAGCATTTGTATAAAACATTGTAACTTTTTGACATGACTATTTTTAAATGTCAGTAAAATGATATTATAAAAGGTTTGTTTCAACTTTAACATTTTTAAGATCAATTGGGAATGTTATGAAAAACGTTTAGTGTTGCGTTTGTTTAACATTTTCGAAAAATGTTTAAATATAAAGCATTATAGAACCATTTGTACAACATTTGCTAAACATTGGCATGACGTTTTTAAAATGTCAGTAAAATGCATATTGTAAAATGTTTCCTTTAACATCCCCAAGATCAATTCAGGAGATGTTTTAAAAACGTTATGTGATCTGCGTTTGTTTAACATTTTCGAAAAATATTAGATATAAAGTATATATAGAAACATCTTGTACAACATGTTGTAACATATTTTTGACATAACTTTTTAAAATGTCATTAAAATGATATTATAAAATGTTTTTTCTTTTACATCCCCAAGAATTACAATTCGGAATGTTATGAAAAACGTTATCGTGTTGCGTGTTGTTAACATTTTTGAAAAATGTTATAATATCAAGCATTATAATAAACATTTGTACAACATTGTAACATTTGGCATGACGTTTTTAAATGTCAGTAAAAATAATATTATAAAATGTTTTTCTTTAACATCCCCAAGAATCTAATTCGGATGGTTTTGTAACAAACGTTGATGTGTTGCGTTGTTTAACATTTTCGAAAAATATTAGATATAAAGCATTATAGATAACATCTTGTACAACATTGTGAACATTTTGGACATAACCTTTTACAAATGGTCATTAAAATGAATTAATTAGAATGATTTTTTTTTACATCCCCAAGATCAATTCGTGAATGTTATGAAAACGTTATGTGTTGCGTTTGTTTAACATTTTTGAAAAATGTTAAATATAAAAGCATTATAAAACATTTGTACCAACATTGTAACATTTGGCATACTGACGTTTTAAAATTGTCAAATGTAAAAAATGATGTTGTAAAATGTTCTTCTTAAAACATCCCCATAGATCAATTCGGAATGTTTTAAAAACGAGATTTATAGTGTTCGCAGTTTGATTTAACATTTTCACGAAAAAATATCATAGATAGTAAAGCATTATAGTAAAAAAACAAAAACAAAAAAAACATTTGCTACAACATTTAACATTTTGACATAACCTTTTAACAAATGTCATTAAAATGAGTAATTATAAAACATGTTTTTCTCCTTATTACCATCGCCCAATCGATACAATCGGACAGGAAGCGTTATGAAATACGTTAGTGTGTTGCGTTTGTTTAACATTTTCGAAAAAGTGTTATAATACTAAAGCATTATAAAACATTTGTGTACAACATTATAACTTTTTGAACAATGACTTTTTTAAAATGTCACAGTAAAATGATATAGATTATAAATGTTTTCTTGTTAACATTTTTCACTACGATTCAATTGGAGAATGGTTATGAAAAACGTTATTGTAGTTGCGTATGTCTAACATTTTCGAAAAATGTTAGTAAATATTAAAGCATTATAAGAACATTTGTACAACATTGAACATTGGGCATGAACGTTGTATAAATGTCAATAAAATGATGTTGTAAAATGTTTTTCACTTTAACATCACAAGAGTATCACCAATCTGGGAAGTTTTTTAAAACGTTATGTGTTGCGTTTGTTTAACATTTTCGCTTAGCAAAAATATTAGATATAAAGCATTATACAAAACATTTGTTACAACATTGTAACATTTTGACATAACTTTTTACAAATATCAACTACAAATGATATTGTAAAATGTTTTTCTATTAACATTTCTAAGATCAACTTCGGAATGTTTGCAAAACGTTATGTGTGTTGGCTGCGGTATGGTCTCGCGCGGCTGAGGCTAAACGAACCCACACGCCGGAGGTATCCTCCAACCTTGCCTGTACCTGAGCCACCGTACATACACTATGATCTAAGTTGCTAAGTGTTGTTTTAACCGATGGAACGTGAGATTCATTCATTTTACATTGACGGCGGCAGGAAGGGTCTCCAATTTTTCCGCTACCCAAATCTCAAAGTCGTAAACTTTTGGCAATGTTAATAAACGTACGCATGCCGCGATTTATAATCTCAAAATTAAGGCATATAGCCTAGTAAGACTTCAAGTTTTCCGGCGCGGAAACTTCGCCCGCGTCTAACTACCGTACGTTGCTAATCCAAACAGGCGTTTCAGGCTGCCAGCTTCCCCGGCCGGATCTCCCGCTGGGCGCTGCTGAAATTAGTGCTACATCGAGCTCGCATCGTGACAAACTCCAGCTGTCCAGTGACACTGATAGTCGGTAATACCTTTCTCAAAGACTGCCAGATGAAAAATTATCGTCTGTATTCGGGACGTGACAGAGAATCACTTCTTACACGGAT
This sequence comes from Holothuria leucospilota, assembly GCA_029531755.1. NCBI lineage: Eukaryota > Metazoa > Echinodermata > Holothuroidea > Aspidochirotida > Holothuriidae > Holothuria > Holothuria leucospilota. Next base: position 4,657,461 of record CM055962.1, on the reverse strand, counting down.
TGGTCATCGTTTACAAAATTCGCACTTGAGATTGGGTCAGAATTAAAAATATTCAGACTATCCCGCATGGGCCGGAGCTGCAATCGAATATTTTTTTTCCCCCAATATATCAGAGTCTCGTCTATGCATTTATTTGTTGAGTATCGTAATTTGTTCACGTATAGATCCACACCGTTCGTACGTTTCTAAGAAGTACATCTATTGAGCATTAAAATCCTTCAGTTTAAGTCGAGGGGGCGACAAGAGGAATACGAAAAACTTGAAGATAGTGAAAATGAAGGATTACGCTCAACCAAAATTCAAAAACGAACCAACTCCGTCTCGAAAGTAGAATCCGGTAACAAAACCTTGCGTCAAGACCTTTGAGTGGTCTAAGCAAGTCATGAACAAACGTGTGCGCGTTTGTCTGATGTGTCTAGTTAATTATACATGTCAAATGTGGGTGAGTTACACCAGTACGTGCTATAAAAGATTAGACCTATGAAAAATACAAGTAAGCCTACTACATCTTACGACGACATTTTTAATTCAGTTGGCTCCTAGTGCATCGCGGGCCCTACAAAGAGTCACGAGTCTCTTCTCCCAACAAGCCTATGTTCAACATCTAATTGTGATAATTTTTGTGAAATATATGGTCAGTGGAAAAAAACTTTGCCAGAAATTAATAGAAATCTTCAGAATGCTCTTTTGCTGTAAATTTCCAACAATATTTGCAAGTTTTATTCTGTTTGCATCTGAACATTCAAGAAGCTGCGTAATCTTTGGTGAAAAATCATCAATGGCGACGAGACAAAATACAATGTTTCTTCCACGCTCTGAATTCATCGCTTCATATTAGAGTTTTCCGGTAGGATAAGGTTTTACTTTCTTTTGCGCAATGTAATAAAAAATGTCTACTTGGGTGTAATTGGCCTTCCCAAATGATGAAAATACGATTCCGTACACGTGAGCCCTGAGAGGCTACGTCTAAATAAAATGATAAGAGTCACGTGATGAATAAACACGCTATTAATTTGTTGTTGTGTCACCTCGTTGTCGTGCTGTTGAGTATACAAGACAACAATCTTTTTTCTACCATCTTAAAGCATGCCTTACGAAATGTGTGACAGGTACTTTTAGCTTACTCTGCTTTCATAACACAAATCAAAATCACCAGGCGTCAGTAGCCCCATATACCTCTTTGTAACAAGAAATGTGTCAGTATGGAAAATATTTTGCGGTAATTTTACTCTAACCTTAAAACTGGAATCCTTGTCTGATGGATAATCTTCAAAAGAACTGTTTTTCGTAAAGGTAAAGGGGAAATCCATTCAAGTTTGCAGTACTCAGTTGAGCCAATGTATTTTATAGATTAGCAGAGTCTCAGGTAGGAAAGCTGCTGCCCACAAATTAACGCTCAGGACTGTAGTTTTTCGTAGGAGAACCCACCACGCCAAACCCTAAATCCAAAATAGAAAAATGGCTCACTTTGAAATCATACGCGAAATGCGATAGAAACCTTCTGTCTAATTGATTATGTTGTTAAGGACCCGTTTTGGACCCGGGGAGAAAGCCTATGTCAATAGGGCTCCGCACTAATGTACTTTCAAAATTTCACGGCGGGGAGGGGGGGGGGGGGCTCTTGAACTCGAGCCACAAAAAACGGGGTCTCATGCGGGATAGACTCACGCCACTTGACGAAAATCGGGACCTCCCTCGCTCTAATGCATGAATGCACAATCACCACTGAGTCTTGGGGGGGGGGGGGGGTGGGGGGGGGGGGGGGTGGGGGGGGGGGGGGGTGGGGGGGGGGGGGGGTGGGGGGGGGGGGGGGTGGGGGGGGGGGGGGGTGGGGGGGGGGGGGGGTGGGGGGGGGGGGGGGTGGGGGGGGGGGGGGGTGGGGGGGGGGGGGGGTGGGGGGGGGGGGGGGTGGGGGGGGGGGGGGGTGGGGGGGGGGGGGGGTGGGGGGGGGGGGGGGTGGGGGGGGGGGGGGGTGGGGGGGGGGGGGGGTGGGGGGGGGGGGGGGTGGGGGGGGGGGGGGGTGGGGGGGGGGGGGGGTGGGGGGGGGGGGGGGTGGGGGGGGGGGGGGGTGGGGGGGGGGGGGGGTGGGGGGGGGGGGGGGTGGGGGGGGGGGGGGGTGGGGGGGGGGGGGGGTGGGGGGGGGGGGGGGTGGGGGGGGGGGGGGGTGGGGGGGGGGGGGGGTGGGGGGGGGGGGGGGTGGGGGGGGGGGGGGGTGGGGGGGGGGGGGGGTGGATGAAAGCTTCTGCTGAGCTATAGCTGTCGTACACGGCAAATGTCTGTCACTTTTTCGATATCATGTTTACATGCGTGGCATTTTCGATTTTCGTCATTCATTTGACTGAAATTTGGCGGACGTGTAGGGGAGGGAAATATAATTAATGCAAACATTTCAAAAATAGATGAACGTATTTGACCTCTGGAGGGGGTTTTGTTCTGAAAAAGTAAAATTCCTCTTTTCGTTCATTTTGCCAATAAAGTACTGAAACGTTTCATATAGAGTAGTTTGAATATATACTGAAACCAATGTTATATCTCCTTGATGTGTTTCATTTGAGGGCCCAAAACAGTACTTTCTGTATAAAAATACGTACAAAGAATACTGTACACATTCAAAAAGCAGGATGTCGAGGCTCCAGTTATTGTTATCATTTGAGGGGTCCAAAAAGGTACTTTGTGTTAAAAACACAACTACATACAAAACGTATACTGCGTTTACGTAAAGTGCAGTAATCTCGACTGTGGAGTACGTGGTGGACTACCCGCCGATCGTTCGAAATATGTTTGCTCAGCTCTTTAGCTTACCAAATAATAGATGTACGACCTTGAACAAGTGAATATGCCGTACAGCCTGCCATGTAGGCCATACGTGGACATGAGGAGGGATCTCATTCAAAACGTTTTACGATAGTAGCTGAAGTGGCTGGATGGTACTCGAAAAGAGGTGGCGTAAAGTTGTGCAAGTTTTGCGAAATAAGTGGCTTGTGCGAACGTGGTAATAAGCTACATTGATTTTGATTCAATTAGCCTAATGTCTTTGCATTGAAAATAAAAAAGTCTAAGTCTTGCCTACTTATCCAGTTGCGAAAGAGCGTCCAGTTGCTTACATAATGGTTTGGGGAGTTGGGCTTAAAATTTAAAGGGAATCAGGCAAGTTCGCGGCCGCAAGGTTATTTGTAAATTTTACCTAATCTTACAAATCATTATTCTGCAATTATCTCCTTTACAAGCATTTTTCTTTACATTTCTGGGCAAAAATAGTTAATTTTTAGAGGTAAACAATATGTTATGACAGTTATTCAAATTTGGATTTAAATTAAGCATAATATGGTATCAAAAAGATATCGGGAACCGGGGTATTTCTACTACTTTCAAATTACAGGAAACATAGCGCTTGATTGAAAATATAATGCTACATATAAAAACTTTAGGATGTTTGTGCTAATAATTTCAAAACATTTTTCCCCCCGGTCGGAAAGGAAAACGTGCATTCTTGGAAAGTGTGCCTTAGTCAGTCTCGGAGGCAGGAATTGTGCAGTCACAAGAGGCGCGACATTACAGGGAGCCCATTCAAAGTCTATTAACTCATCGCCCCTCAAGTAGGGATATTATACCGTAGTCACTGACCTGTTGGGCTATATTTGGCAATGCAGGAGAAATATACATACCATTGCCAGGTAAACGTTTAAATTTTACAAGTTACATGTGATAAGCCTAACCATGGTGGGGTGCCCCAGGGTGACCAAAAAGTCCATAACGGAGGGAGGGTCAAACGTGTCCGTGGTGTGTGTACGTATGGGTGTGTGTGGTGTGTCCAATTTGTTTGTTAATATACCTAAACTGTGAAGCCAGCGCTGTTTTCTGAAAACGTGGTGGGAAGGTTGCCCTAGGTGGATAAACCCCGTACGGATAATGACTTCCGAAAGTTAAAGGTCCACAAAAGGCAGAGGTCAAAGGCAACTTAGTGAAATCACTTTTTTACAATACTCAAGAGGTAAATCCCATTGACATGAAATTCAGATATACATAATAAACTTATCTAGTACTCCACCAAAATATGGGTTGCTCATGGCAACCAAAAAGTGTTCAAAGGTTAGATGATGGAAGGGAAAAATAACTCTTTTTTACCTTTTTTAAGCAAAAAAGTGTGTCAAAAAACTTCCTCGGCGAGTTGTGGGCCAGATCGGACCTCTGTTTCAAACCTGATGGGGATGGTACCCCAGGGTGGAAACTTGTGTCTAGCAGATACCCTCCGAAGTAAGGTCAAAGGTCAAATTTGGTGAAAAATATTGTATATATATATTACACGTTTTGTTAATATTTTTTCAGAAAGGAACATCCACTCAAATGAAACTACACACATGTAATTAAATGTGTCTAGTGCCATACCAAACTATGGTTGTCCTGGCAACCAAGGTCCATATAAGGTCACGTGACATGAAGGTCAAACGTACATTTTCTTCTTTTGTGTACTGTCTACCTCAAGCGGCTGGAACGGACTCTCTTCAAACTTGGTTGGGGAAGGTACCCAGTTGTCAAAACTTTTGTCTTGTCCCAGACCCTCGGGAAAGTGAAACTTAGTGGCTGTAGAAGTCAAATTTTTATAAATTCTTGTTAAACAATATCATCAATTTTTTAGTATTTTTAGTATAATTTCAAAAAGAAAAATACCACTGCACCTGAACAACTACCCTCACACACATATTAAACGTATACTACTACTAACTTCAGTGGACGTCTCGATCTCAGGCACTGAAGGGCAAAATACGCGCGCAGTAAAGAACTACAGCACACGCGCAAGACATTAACCATCGATTAATTACTCGACACAATGAATGCGTGACTTTCAAAACAAAGAGACGCGGTCTACATGACGTTTCTGGAAAACCTTTCTATAGCGCATTGAAGCGTTCTTTTGCGCCCAACACAAAGTGGCGCAATATTGGGAATAGGTTAACCTCTACGCGCAGAAGCCTCCAACATTGACCCACTGTTCCATATTATGTATGGTTTCCTACACACAAGATATCTGATAGGTCTTGGGTCTTTTAAGCATACATAGATAACCAAAGGCTTTATATTACCTAACTGATTGGTAGACGAAATATGACGTACTCTTGCATGGAAAACGCAAATATCGTGTGGCGGAATTGTAAATTTGGTATGCGGCGCTATTCTAATCGGAATCTGAGTTACGATACTTAGACCGCGTCACAGAAAATTCCATGATCGTTTAAAGATGATAGTGTGCTGTGCAGTGTTTCAACGCGTTCCGTATACGCGCAGTATACGTCTTTCTTCTTATTCCGCCGAAAAATACTTGACGCATCACTTCTGTGGAACATGTATAGCAGCGACACCTGCTAGTTGCTTCACCCGTTGAGAGCGCGTGAGAAATTAAACGCATGGATATATAAAAAGTGGGGTAACTTTGAAGATCGCCATGTAGAAATTACGGCCTCATCGATAAGTCTATACAAGCCTTTAAACCAGTCATTGTCGCATTCTATGTGAAGTGCACTTATGTGTAATGCCACAGAAAGAGATAAAACTCCAGATCATAAATTAACGCTTGTAATTTAATAGGCTAGCTTTTTTGGAGAGATAGTGTGATTATCCAGTTTGCCTGTTTTTTTTTTCCAAAATGACTGAAGTCTTGTCATCAGCAGGTCCGTCCAACAGAGATATTTGTGCCATACACAGTCACCACGCCATTTAAGTTGGGGAATGTATGCTTGTGCATTATCTTTGCGTATACAATCTGTCAGTGATCGGTGCCTTGTGTGGATATCTTTCCATTAAGCGGACTCACCCTAATTTCAGGCGCAGATCCAGGTGGGGGCCACATTGGCGCACGCCACTCCCCATTTTTCGATATGAACCAACGATTTTTTGACCAATGATTTGTGTTTGAGATCGATAAAAGGGGCAAAAAAGATATGGAAAAGATGCTTCCCCCAGATGCTGGGAAATCGCCACCTAAGCGCATCTAGAATTCAAGTTGTCCCCAAAAACCCCCCTGCGTGGCTTTGCACCTTCGAAGCTCGCTCGTCCGGCCCTTTGGCCTTTGCCGACGGTGGATGCGCCCCCCTTTCTCAAAACGTGGATCTGCGCCTGAATTTACAATAAGTACTATCCATCAAGTAATGTCTGGCAATTCGAGTTTTAGATTACGTAGTATTCGGGATGGATTGACTTGTACTGTAAACACAAAGGTCAAACGATGATGTTACTTTTCGTTTTTTGTGTAATACCCATGCTGGTCCGTGCGATTTGCGCCACATTTATGCTGTTGATATTCAGTCGCCGTGTAGCTCGAGGGAGTGTAGGAGAGGCGCGTGCACGCTCGTAGGGAAGGTTACCAAATTTTCCATGTTCGTATATTACTGTGTTGTTCAAGGAGTTGTCGTTAGCTTAATGTGTAAACTAAGCCGTCTGCCGGGTGTCCTGGTGTGTTGGGTGTCAGAAATGTGGCGAGTCAACCTGGACATCAAGACATCCCAGGTAGGCTAAATGACCTGTGAAAAAGGCTTACCGATTCCCTTGGAGAAAAAAAGGTTTTTTCCAAACCCCGTAAGTAAAGTTCATATCCTTCGACATCTTTATGAATGGGTTGCCAGACAGTGTTAAGTGTTGGGAGGGGCTTCTGCGCAGACGCACGTTGAGTGACCCCCCGGGGAAGTAGGCTAGGATGGACCTCGGAAGAGTTACCAAACGAAAACTAAACTCAAAATATTCAAGCTTGCCTGGTGATAAGAAATGGCCATTGCCAGTACGGTTTTTAAGTGTTGTGGTATAGGGTGTGACTGCATCAGACGCCCCTTAAATATGCCCCCGGGGGATAGTAAGCTAGATGACCTCGAGGAATGTGTTACCAAACGAAACTTACCGTCTAAAATATTCAACTTTGCCCTGGTGGAATAAGAAATGGCCAGTGCCAGACATTTTAAGTGTTGGGAAGTTCTGACCATACCGCCCCCTTAATGTGCCCCCTGGGGGACGAAGTAAAGTGTGCTAGATTACCTCGGAAGGTTACCAAACGATAACTTACCTCAACAGAAAGATTTCAGCGTGCCGAGTCGTGGAATGAGATAATAGCCATTGCCAGACGTTTAAATGTTGGGATGAGGGTCTGCCAGGACACGCCAGCTGATTGCCGCACCCGGAGAGAGTAAGCCTAGGAATGACGCCTTGGAAAGGATGCTCCCATCGAAACTTTACGGCAAAAGTTCAGGGTGCCATTGTGAATGGAGAAAATGAAACTTGCCAGGGAAGCGACGTTTTTAATAGTGTTTAGAGGGGTCTGCCACGACGTCCCTACGCATGCACCTGCGCCCTCTGAGACGTCATGTAATTAGTAGCGCTAAATGTACCTCGGGATGGTTACAAATAAGCTCACTTGTTTTTTTAATAGTGTGTATAGTGCGTATGCAATAGTTAGCAGCGTGCTTTGGTGAAGATATCGGGCATTGCCGGACATAATAATGTTTGGAACCTCTTGAGTGCCAGAACTTCCCTGGGCCTGGGAAGAAGGGAAGATGACTTTGGAAGTTTACTCAAAACAATTTCCACCTGCGAATAGTGTCCAGTAATGATGTAGCCACTGTGAATAATGGAATGACGTTAAATTTTGCAAACCCAGTGCGTGAAAACCAGCCGTCTTCGTGAGTTGATAAACAGATTGACCTGGGGAGGAAGGGTTGACCCAAGTAAGCACAAAATATTCAGGTCGAAAAACCATTTAACACAGTGCCATCAATTGGGAGGACACTGAATAGGTTACAAGCCTTTAGTATTCTTCTCAACACCCTTTGCGCAACAGATCGATGTTCTGTCTCGTACACCTTCCAATAACCCCTTCACGAAATATTTAGATAGATCCAATTTTAACAAGATGAATAAATAGTAAATGCAAACCGATTAAAGGCCACAGAAGTATCCATCATAAAGGGGCAGACAACAGTAACAATACCTTAGTGTGTTACGTTGCATGGTTTATACAAGAAAAGATGGTACTGAGATCTTTAGTTCAAGATAGCTTAAGGGCAGTATTTATTACCCAAGTAAGGGTCGTGCAGAATCCAAATAGTGTGAAGTGAACATGGAATGGTTACTTGATCCTATCTTTATTTCGTGGTGGAACATAAGCTTTTGGAAGGGAAACATTACTAAACCATCGCATCTACACAGCACAAGATGTGTGCCTGGAAGGTAAACAAGCAGTAGGGACCGTTCAGAATATATGAAACGTCAAGGAGAGGAGAGCCTAACTGTTGAAAAACGGATGTTAGGTAGGGCCATAGATTTAAACTTTTACTTTCTGTGTGTGATTGTTCAAAGGCTGTTTGTTTGTGTGGGTTGTTATATAAGCTATACTAGTTTTCTTGCCTAGGTTTTTTGAACTCGTATGTTTTCAAAAGAGATGAAAATAGACAGCAGGTTGCAGCCGCAGCGAGACTTCCATCCGGCCCACGGGTACAATATTAAGCGTAACGCGGGAATCATTCTCAATTTACATTTAATGTGTTGATTTATTCATTTAGCTTACCCTCTAATCTTGCTTATGCATTTTTCGGATATTTTGGGTACAAATTACGAGAATACCAGTGTGATTGAACTGTACCTAGCTAGCAACTATATAACATTGCACACGTCGCTTTCGTTTAGGACTTAACAGAGTGCAGAAAAATCAGCTGCTTTGGCAGGGAGAGATGTCGCATCAGAACAGAAGTGCACAATTAACGATGACAGATTCCTCACCTTTATAAACAGTACGGAAAACAGTCGGCACTGTGTTTTTGTTCCAGTTGATTTGATGGGGGTCAGAATGTCTACCGTATGAAGAGTGAAATTAAAATCGATATAGTGCATAATTTTGACCCAAATGTAAAGTGGAGGAAAAATAAAGAAGTTTCACACAAAGGCTGAGTTTTCGCTCCCTTCACGCGCACGGCAGGTTGTTTATACGTCTTCGTTCATTGTTACTTCATACATATCAAACAAATCTAGACAAATGGTCACTATATGTGATTACCTCTTTCTCGTATGTGTTTAGCCCTGTATATCTTATAAGATCCTGTGATGAGCATTATAATGTATGGTATGATATATAAGCTTGGTACAAAATTCCCAGAGGTTTAATGACTTATAGTGGTCGTGAGCGACGATTCGGCTTCGCCCATTTCATATCCTGATTTTTCCTTAAGCCCCTATAGAGCCCACACGGGGCTCGGCCCCTTGTCCTACATTCTCTGTGGGAAGCTTGTTGGGGACCTGGGTCGTCTGCTTTCTGCTGCCACCGTTAGTCTTCAAAAGGTGCCCCTTCAAAAGAAAAAAGTTTTCCCCCATCTGGTGTAAAGCCTAGGCTAGGGTTTCTTGCAGTATCTTTTGAAACTTCGGGCTTTGACTACGATGTCAGTAAGTTTTATATCGTTTTTTTTTGCAAGGTAAAGCTGATAAAAGCTTTTTGTCTCCATTAATTAGTAAATGAGCAGACGAATGGCTCCCAATTCACTGGACATGTTCCCCACCTTTGTTCTCAGGATTACCAGAATGCCTAAGAACTGATGAAGCTAGTAAATTTATCAGTAGCGCTCAGCTACCCATAGTTTTCATTTTGTCTCTCACCTTCTAAAACTAAGTTGAAGCTGAACTTAGAGGACGCCTACAAATGTTACACATTGATCCTGGATGATTTGAGTGCCCCAGAAGACTTAAATTGAGTTTCGTTCCCTTAAACCTATGGCGTTAGATTGGCTATGGTGCACGCAGAAAAGCTAGTGGACCGTGGCGTTGTCATAATATCTCGAAGTAGGAGAGCGGGGGCATCAAGAACGTTCCGCATCAAAGGCGGCACACATTGTCACCAAATGAAGAAATGGATGTTCGCTGGAAGGCGTCGTTGGTGACCCAGACACGGTTGTCCTTTTCTGTAGGTGGCTGGAGGCGCCCAACGACCCCACCGCAGGGCCGCTGGTGGAAACGAGGGACCAATAACTTCCAAGGGGTTCCAGGGCGAATCCCTCTGAGGCATCTGAGTGTTGACTTACAAAATTGTTACATTTAGAATGAAACAGTTTACTATCTCCAGATGGAATTGGATATCCTACTAAGCAGATCACACACACAAATCACGCAGATGCAGATTTTGACCACTTTTGTTAGCCTTACTGAGGTGTAGTGCGTTGAATCATTGTAAATGGTTTGCATTATAGCTTTAATAGAAATAAAATTCATTCATTCTGCCCAAATGGGATAATAATGTTCGAACAAATACCGTCCAGGGAAAATCGTCAGTCATGGATAGTAGATCGTAAGCTGTATAGTTGGGATGCCTTCAGACGTTTGATTGGACAACTACTATATTTCCTCTGAATCGTGCCGCTATGGAGGGCCCAGCCCTTGTACACGGCGCGTGATTGAAGCGAAGCATGAAAATTCTGCTTGATCCATATTTAAGAATTAGTTCGTTCAAGTACTTTACACCCTTTGTGGAGGTATCCCACCTCTCCTTATGACTCCCTGGTGTTTGGCACTTCGCCTCCCCCTCTGTGACGATTTCGGGAGAGCATAGTTCAGCGTTGCAAATGTTTAAGTAACATTGGTATGTTAAAATTAAAACGGACATGATAGGCTATGAGAGTGAATCTAATTTTCCTTAATTATTATTTGATACGCGGTGGAAAAGGCGACGAAAATAGTAAATTTGTACAGTTTACAAAACATAAACATTCTGACTACGAGATATAAAATCAATGGGCGAATGTGTTATTAAAAGGGAGAGGATCTCATCGGAGGCAGAAGACCCTAGCTGTTAAAAAATAGATGTTGAAAAGCGTACAGCGTCTTGTTAAAATTTTCCAACAAGGCAGGTCTTCAATCATGTACAGATTGCGCCGGACACCAGGTTTTGTGAAACATTAAGTGCAATTTTAACCCCATGATTGACTGATTTAAAGTGCACGGGTAGGTTTCTCTTGTTCATACCCCAGTATATGTATTGGAGCATGTAATTTTTGATACCGGAGCACATGCGAAGGAACAGTCAACATGTTGGAGGGCACGTGTTCCCGCTGATCCCCTGGTGGCGAAGCTTATTGAAGTGGTAATTGATTGCAGTATTTATACATATTGTCAATCTGGTTTACCACCACGAAGGTACAATAATTACAAACAACTCGGTCGTGGTTCCCATGTAAAGTTGAGGGGTTATATGGAATTACCATAAACCACCCGAGAACAGTACATTTTGATGTAGATTGGCATTTGGCCAGACATAATGTTTTGTTTTTGAATAATAGTCCCATTTTCTGTCATTAGCAGTATAGAAAATTCAGCAGGCCTGTTATGCCGAGGAGGGGTTTCGAAAGGGACCCGGACCCAGACAAGGGATATACTGAAACAGGAGAAAATATCTTTCCTTGGGTCCAAATATTTTTACTAGTGGGTGGGGACAAGACCACACTGTGAAAGATATTCAGGCAATGGGTACATTGTTGAATTCTTTATGAGGGGACCGGAAAATTTTAACTAGGTGGCAAACTCTCTGGTCTTCCCGCGTTTCGGGTATCGGTTCGAAGAAGGTAGGGAAAAATCTTCCTCCTAAATGTGCATGTGCACACTTTCGTGTCTTGAAAAATCATGAAGAATCTTATCCGGATATTATTTAATAATGGAAAATACTTTTGTCTACTGTGGCTTTGTGATATGTCTCCAAAGCTTGTAATCAAAAAATTGCTCAATACGCGTTAGCAAAGTTGAAGGGGGAGAAGCGGGTGCTAAAATATTTAAGGTCATGTGGGGTAAAACGAGCAAACCTCGAGACATTTTGTGTGTGTCCCTGTTCGAAGCAGTTGGATAATCCCGAAGCATATCCGTGCAGAACACGAAGTACTCCTAACCTTCGCCAGAGAAATACATCAGGTGTGGGGAACCTTTGTGGTTTTTTTAAGTCCTTTTTGATAGTCATAATCCCATTCGCGGGCCAACGGTTGACATACGAACGGCATGGTCCAAACGAGCTTTCCTCTAACAGGACGTTGTGGTTCCTCAGCGCATACTTAGAGGTCTAGTGAAAAAACTCAGACAATGAACTGGGGTGATAGTCGCCCTTAGCTCTGGAATTTGCACAAATTCGTAGGCCATTATAATGTTCATCCAATAATATCTTATAATGACATTGAATATGCAAGGCTAAACGGACCACAGAACTTATCACCATATTGACCATTTGTCTAGATTTGTTTGATATGTATGACAGTAACAAATGAAACGAAGACGTACAAAAAAGCTGCGGCGCGAAGGGGACGCGAAAAACTCGCACTTTTTGAAACTCTCTTTATTTTTTCCACTTTAGAATTTCAAAAAATTATCCAACTTATCGAAATTTTTATTCTACTCTTCATACGGGTAGGTCGTCCTGACCCACCGACAATCAACTGGAACAAAAAACACAGCAGTGTTCCGGACTGCAGTTCGTACTGTTATAGGCTAGGTCTGCTACATGTGATTGTGCACTTCTGTTCGATGCTATCTTCTCCCCATGCAAAAGCAAGCGATTCTGCACCTGGTTTAAGTCTAACAGATATAAAACGGTGGGGCATGTTATGATTTGCATGCATGAGTAGGTTACAGTCAATACTACTTGTATCGTATTTACCCATAAAATAATCCGAAAACAGCATAAGCAAAGATAGGAGGGTAAGCTAAAGATAATAATCAACAATTTAAATGAAAAATTGAGATTGATTCCGAAGTTACGCTTTAATAATTTTTTTCTTTTTTGTCCCGTGGGCCGGATGGAATTGTATCGCGGGCTGGCATGGCTGTCATTTTTCATCTCTTTTGAAAACATTCCAGTTTAACAAAAACTAGAAAAACTAGTTTAGCTTATATAACACCCAACACAAACAAACGTAGGATGGTGAAAACACACACAGAAATAGAAATGAAAATTAGCTGACGTTACCTCTCGTTCTTCAACTTAGGCTCTGCTTCTCACTGTGACGTTTCATATATTCGGAACGGTCACCTCTGCTGTTAACTTCCAGGCACCCATCTTGTTGTGAGAGCGTGTTTGTTAATGTTCACCTTCCAAGTGCTTTATGTTTCACCGAAATAAAGATAGGATCAGTAAACACTTTCCATTTAACTTCACTATTTGATTTCTAACGATCCCTTACTTTGGGTGTTAATTACTGCCTTAAGTATATTTGACTAAAGTCTCAGTCCTCTTTTCTTTGATAACCATGCACGTAAACACTAAGTAGTATTGTTACTTTGTTCTGCCCTTTATGAGATTGATACTTCTCCCATTTAATCGTGGGCATTGAACATTATTCATCTTGTGTTAAGTGGATCTATCTAAATATTTGTGAGGGGTTTGGAAGAGTGAGAAAGAACATCACGATCTTTGCGCAAGGGTGTTTGAGAAGATACTAAAGGCTCTGTACTACTTCAGTGTCTCCCATTGATCACTTGTTTAAAAGTGGTTTTTCGTCTGAAGCTGAATATTTTGTGTTACTTGGGTAACCCTTCCCCAGGTCATCTTTATCAACTCACGAAGACGGGGTTTTCACGCCTGGGTTTGCAAAATTTAACGTCATTGTACATTATTTCACAGTGTTACATTTACTGGACATATTGTCGGTGAAAATTTTTTGAGTAAAACTTCCCAAAAGTCATACTTCCCTTCTTCCAGGCCCAGGGAAGTCTGGCACTCAAGAGGTTCCAACATCATTATGTCCGGCACAATGCCTAATTATGCACCAATTAGCACGCTGCGTAACTTTGCAGTGAGCTATGTATTTGGTAACCATCCGACGGTCATTTATCGTTACTAATACTTCAGTAGGGCGGTGCATGGTATGGACGTCTGGCAAGACCCCTTTAACACTTAAAAACGTCTGGCAAGTTTCATTTTCCATTCCACCAATAAGGCACACTCGAAAACCTTTTTGACGTAAGTTGTCGATGGGTAACCTTCCAAAGGTATTTCTAAGCTTACTTCTGCGGGGGGCATCACTGGCGTCTAGGCAGACCCTTACCCCAACCACTTAAAAGTTCTGGCAATGGCAATTTCTCATTCACGACGGCACGCTGAACAGTTTGTGCGGTAAGTTTTCGTTGAGCAACCTTCCGAGATCGTTTTACCTTACTTCCTCTCAGGGGCACATTTAGGGACGTCTGGCAGGACCCTTCCCAAGCAACTTAAAAAACGTTATGCAATGGACCATGGCATTTCTCTTATTCACCATGGCAAGCTGAATCTTTTGAGGTTAGTTTCGTTTGGTAAATCCTTCCGAGGTATCACTAGTCCTACTTCCCCGGGGGTCATCAACGGCGTTCTCGGTCAGGAACCCTTTTCCCAAACACTTAAAATGTCTGGCAACCCTCCATTCAAAGATGTCCGAGGATATGAACTTTAATTACGGGTTGACTTCAGATGGTAACTTTTTAGGTAATTTAGCCTACCTGGGATGGGCTGAGGTCAGTGACCCCCATTCTACACCCCACACCAGGAACCCGGCAGACGGGCCAGTTCCTTAACTAACTAAGAACCCATGACAAACACAGTAATGAAACATGAGAAAATGGTAAACCTTCCAGGTAAGCAGTAACCCCTCTGGGGCTCTCCGGACTATATGGACACTTCATTAATTTGCGTAAGGCAATAGCATGTGTACTAGACTCAAATATGCAAATATGGAATGATGGTGGGCACTTGCCCGCTAACGCGTAATATCTGCAAGTTAACGCACTAGGAGGACCCGATCAACAGGCTTAAAGATACTCATACCAGGTATAAGCGCGCGCGGCGTATGGTAATACCGATACCCACATCAAAGATAGTATAAGCATAGATACCAAACTCCTGTATAGTACAGTGTTACAGGAAATTTACTTCCATCATGGAGACGGCAAATATCAGTGCGGAAGTGTGGACTTGACTAACGCGCCCTTTCTATTCGATGTGCAGAGGAACGCATTACAGGACAACGTCATTGTTAGAAAACAGCGCAAGATTGCTGTGAGTATTGCATACGCACAGATTACAGTTTCAGGTATACTTGACCCGCGACACCTTTTTGCGTTAATCAGGAAAAGAACACGCTTTAGTAGTTGCTTTTCATTTGTGAGTGGCGTGAGAAAATTAAGGCCGATATAAAAATGTGTGCGTTTAGCCTCAATTTGAAGATTACCATAGAAATTGACCTCATGAACAGTCCATTGAACTTTTAAAAACGAGGTTATTTTGCGTTCATATTCAAAGGAAGCACCTATGGTGTAGTGCCTACGAGTGGAAGTTGAAAAAGTTCTTTGTAAGGGGGTTTACAAAGAAGTGATACTTTCTTGGGTTTACAATGTTCTGTGTATATTTATTTTCAAAACGACTGTACCACTGATATAGCACTTCCACCCCAGATAGTTCCGCTCCATGAAAAGTCGACACGCTATTTTTAAGTTTTAAAATCAAATGCTGGCCCCACAATGCATTAGACATTATATTATTTCCAATAGTGAACCTTATCACGTGACCCGCAAATCGACTTCATGTTTCTTTGAATATTCCAACACTTACGAGAGCAGGATTATTGAAGCTATGATTATCCATTGACGTGCATGTTTCTAGTTACTTGGTATGGCTCAGTGTGGTGTGTGTGCTAGCGATGAGATAAGCAACTCCGGGGATTGCCCTCTTGTCTTTCTTTGCGGGAATAAGCCCACCAACAGAAGTTGGTAAGGTAGCGGTCATGGGGGATGATTAGTTCAAAGCCCACCGTATGATTAGCCTTAGGGCTATTACGCAGTGCATGTTTTGACTTCCGGGACGAACAGTTAGACCCTCCTGTGGCGACACATTCACCGTTTCCCTAAAATCGTCCAAAGGTGTACGATTTGGTAAACTGGGTAGATCCCAATCATAAAACTGTTTTGCAGTAAAATAATTTTTGTAGGTAGAAACACGGGACTAAAGGTGCACAGAATTTAGTAGTGAGGAAACGAAAAGGTAATCATTGGGCTATTAAAGTAGGCTAAGCATGTTGTCGGCACAGTACCGCGTGAGGAAACATTACGTAATAATCTTTAGCTTCCTTTAGTTTCTCTTCAACAATCATTTTTGCTGGCCCAACTGCACTCTTTTTCTTATAAACGTTGAGATAAAAAATTTTTCATTTTTGAAGGTGTTAAGAAATCCAAATATGGATGGTTTCTTTTATTTGTCTTGTGTTCAGAGTTTCATCCTGAAGATAAGTTGTCAGTGTCATCAAAAAATCTCTCACACTGACATACGGACTGAACATCTTATGTATTGTGTTTCCTTTAAACTTAATAGACTATAGTTTGTGCTATTTTCTCGTTAATTGAAACATGGAAAGAATCATAGTGGGGAAGGAATTTGTTAACTTGTCACAGCAAACTGCAAGTGATTTTCTTGTTGCTTCACTACTTGCCGCAAACTAACACGTCTTCTCAAACCGTAAATTTATTACCTTCCATATGTATGTTGTAAGATTCACAAACGTTGTGCTCCAGATAAACATGTTTTTGTTGATTGTATTTTATTATTTATGTCTTACTTCTACCTCTGACACGTATTGCTAAAGTATTAGGTAATCCTTTCCCGTGGCCTGGGACTGGACTCTCTCAAGATAATATCCATCGGAAATTATCGCAAATGAAAGTAAAATTGATCAGTTGCATTGAGTGACAATTGCGTTTTTGAGAACCTTGATTCGAAAATGTTTTGCTTATTATTTCCTCACCTTTCGCACGACAGAATCGTTTTGACGCCATCTACGTTTCTTTGGTTTTTAAGTGATACCAAAACTTGCGCTGATCTTCTCTTCTAATATTTGCAGGAAAGCTATTTAAATTCTCCCTTATCTGCAAACAGTTGCACATTGTCTCTAAAATAATGTTTTTGCATTTTCAGAAGCTTCACTATGACGTTCCTTAATTTCTGTCTCTTTTAAGGGTATTGGTATCTTGCTAATGTTCTCTTGTAAACTTTGACATGACGACTGCAAAATTTCCTGCAAGTGCCAAGGTAATTGTCGCCACCAGCAAGTCTTAAGCGACAATTTTGTCGCCTGTTTTTGTCTAGCTCACACTCACATAGGTTTCAAGTAAAGACAGCAAATCTTTTCCAGGACACCAAAGTGCTACCTACTCTCTTGATTTTTGCGGCATTGTTAAAACGACTTTCTCACGTCATGAATTTCTTTCAGAAATTGCTTTATTTTGATTGCATTTTCTGGTTTGTGTAAATTTTTGCACACAGCAGATTCAGTTGATGGTGGGGATAATGGCGTTTACATCAAAGTTGGAAAATAAGTTTTGCTATTGCATTGTATCACTGCGTTGAAGGAAATGTCTGATTGACTTCACTCTCTCGTCTTTTAACAAAAACACTTTGTTTGTAGAAAAAGTCTTGCGCAGTTTCAAACCCAGAGTCCTTTGGGTCAAGCAGGGACATCTCTCAAAACCCAAATAAGATTTGGTGCACATTCCTTAAAATTCATGTCCACCCTTGACTAGCTGAGGAAATCAAGTTACTGTAAATTTGACATGAATTGAAGACGTTCTAAATCGACTTTTTTAGGTATTTTCCTTAGAGTTGTAAATCAGTACAGAACTTAGAATGACAGCAAAGTTTGCAAACAGCTTTGGTATATCCCATTTCGGCGCTTGCCCACTCATCCTCACGTTGTAACTGCACCAACCCCCTCGCGTCTAAGAGTATACTATTCTTGCTTTCTCTTCTCCCTCCTGTATTTCGCACTTACTACAGGCTACCCAGATACCAGTTGTTTTTGAGAAAACTTCATGACCAACATCAAAGGAGACATCATCAACAAGCTTCGAAAGAAGGTAAGATTTTCCACTTCTTGCTGGTCCTGTTACGCATATCACGGCAACCTTATCGTCCCCAATATCTTGCAGCACTCGTTTGCCTTCGTCACAAAGCATCAGATTTTCCCTACTTTTCAATTTGTCTCCACTTGCCTTTCTACCTTTAAAAGACCAGTTTGAAGGTAAACACAGAGGTTCTGCTGATCTTGTTCTTGCTGCCATGGTTGTCTGAATTAAGAAAAAAAATCAGAAATATTACTTTTTCCCCAAGGAAAAAATATTGCTGCACGTTATTACAGTTTACGGGAACTTTCTTCTCAGCGCTAAGAAAGCCTTGAAGTAAATACAAAAGAAAAATAATTATAAACGTGGTCGGATGACCTTGCATACCTTTTATCAAAGGAAAAATAAACAAGTGATTACATTTTACCAAGAAAAATAGGCGAAATGGCGGCCTGTTAACAGGGACATGTTCGTCTTTGAGTCAACCTTGATAAGAAACCCTGCTTGCTAACATCGAATAAGCAGGTCATCGTCGTTTAATTTTAAGTCCGATAAATTAGGAGGATATGAGGATAAGAGAAAGAAAAGCATGGGAAAAGTTTGTACTTGTCAATTTTGTTTTCATTCTGTTTGGGTGGGGCGGTGCCGCCTGGCGTTGGGCAATGCTTGGCTGTGCCACACAGTGCTGGTTGTTCATCATTCCTATCTTGAAAACTCGTGATTACAATGTTTTCGATTTTTGACCTCTGGTGACCTCAAATGACCTTTGACCTCCATCAAAAGCAAGAAAAACCTTTCTACGGATATGAGAAATCTATATTTTAAGAATGGTAAGAAACAGAAGACAATAGTTGAAAAACAATTGTCTTGAATAGGATTCGAATCCGGGACGTCGATTGAGAACCGAGCGTTTTGCCCCCTTACTATCAACTTACAAATTGATTATAGAGTGTTTCTAACCATGTATCAGTCACAACATTCATCATCACACGTGTTCATAGTTACTGAGTGATGTACCAGAGTTATGCTTGTGAAAAGATATGTTGTTCTGTATAATTTTATCTTTAGAATGGCACAGCAATCAGCCCCTTCTTTTCGGTGGTAACGAAGCGACGCAATTTGGCGGTGGCCCACTCTCAATACAGTTTAAAAGCTTTTTGTAGTTCACCTGTGGTGACCTCAGATGTCCTTTGACCTCTACCAAAACCCACAGGGGTCACTCTTAATATGATAAATGTATACCAAGTATGAAAAGTATCTATGATCCCTGTCTTGAAATATCGTGTTTACAAGGTGCTTGGTTTGTGACCTCTGGTGACTTCACATGGCCTCTGACTTCCACCAAAAACAATAACGTTTTTTCTCATATTATGATACATTTATATACTAATATGAAAAAGTGTCCATCAGTCCTATCCTGAAATATCATGTTTTAAAAGGGATTGTCAAACCTTTTTTCACCTCCGATGAGCTCAGATAGGCTCTATCAAAAAGAGTTTTCCTTTTTTGGCTTAGGGTGACCTCACTCTACCTCCGACCTGTATCTACACATTACGAACCTCTCTCTTAGTATGATAAAATTCTATACATTTGGAGAAGTATCCACCATTCTATCTTGAGACATCGTGTTATGAAGGAATTTTCAAGGTTATTGTATTTCCACCTCCGGTGACCTCAGTAAAACTTTGACCCCTTCCTAGAGCAGTAGGATCCATTTACTGGCTGTAACGCATATACATTCCAAGTATGAAAATTAGTCATGCTTCCTATCTTAAGATATCGTGCTCACAAGTTTTTTGGTGTTTGACCTCTGGTGATTTCAAAATACCTCTGACACCTATCAAACACAATAAGGACCTTTCTCTCGAAAAAGATAAATTTATAATTTAAGTTTGAAAAGTGTCTATCATTCCTACAAGTAATGTTGAAAGTTTCTGTATTTTCACCTCCTGTTATCTCAGATAACCTTTCACTACTACTTGAAACAGTAGGTTATCTGTTGCAAATATTCCATTTACATGCCAAGTATGAAAAGTCTTCACGCTTTCTACTTTGAGACATTGCGTTTACAAGGTTTTCTGTTTTTCCCATGTAAAACACATATCACAAAGATGAGGAATGATGGATACCCAGCTAACACAAAAACGTCTTCTACACGTTCTTAAAACGTAACCACTTACGTTTGCAAAACGTTTCTTACTACGTTTTTAGCACGTGTTTTTGTGGACTTTTCATACGTTTTTAAAACGTTTTTTCGAGACGTTTTAGAAACGTATTTAGACGTAAAAAACGTTAATAAAACCTTTGCCTGATATAATACCGACGTGTGGAAAACGTATTAGACACGTAGAGAAAACTGGTACGTACGGAAAAAGTCCGTCAGATAGTAGAATCGTGCGGGACGTTCAGAAAACGTTTAAGGGACTTTGAAAACACCCAGGACGTTCAGAGAACGTTTCAGAGACGTACAAAAACGTCTAGGACGTTTAGAAAACATTTTAGGGATGTAAGGAAAACGTCCATGGCGTCCAGAAAACGTTTTAAGGACGTATGACAAATACCCAGGACGTTCAGAGAACATTACAGAGACGTACAAAAACGTGTCGCAGAAATTCTGAGAACTCTTTTGCATCATAATATAATTCGTAGAAATGGTCAATTTGTGTTGTGGATGAACCTTACATATTAATAATTAATGTAAACAGGACGGTTTAATTGAATGTAAAAATGAATACAATATGTAGAGTTCACATCAAGCCTAGCACACAGAAACTTGGAATGGTAAATCTAAGGCTGTGCGTTAGCACAGGTACACAGCAATATTAAATACAAAATTAGCAAATCCAAATAAAACAAAGCTTAGTTTGCAATTGCATGTTATAGGAAAGTGAATTAAACACTCTGGGATGAAATAAAGAATGTAACTTTTATCGAGGTGCGTGAATAACATTTCTTCGAAAAAGCTAGAGTAAAACGCTGTAAAAAATAGAAATCTCAAATAACAGACTTAAAGATTGCTTTGCTAGGCGACATGAAAGCAATAATACTACTCATAAATTTAAAACTTTGTGATGTTGCTATTGCATAAACCAACAAAACAACCTGGGTAGAAAAGTACAGTAGTCTCAATGTGACAGAAAAGCAATGTTCTATGTAAAGCAGAATACAAGTTGAATTAATGTTTGGTACTGTATACAGGAACCAAAATATTGTGTGACACTTTGATATCAACAAGAAACCACTGTTCTCATACTGTACTTATGATGGCAGCTAAGTAATTACAGTACAGTACAGTAAGTGGTAGGCCTATGTTAAGAAGCCTGTACAGTTGTCGCTAGACCATAAGTTATTCATAGATTTATCATTTACAGTAATTGAATTTCAACCGTACAGTCAACTGGCAATGATTACACTGGATTGAGAAAAGCAGTACAAATTGCGATTCTTTGGAACTTATATGAAAAGTCATAACAGCAAACAAAGAGGAAGCTTTAAAAATTGTCTCCTGTTTTTCAAAGTACTACATGGCCAAATGCTAAATGAAGGTGTGAATGATGAACATATAATAATTAGGAAATTAATTGGGACATCAAAGCCCAAGTCTCAAAAAAAAAACTTAAATTTGTCATGTTTGATCTCCACATAATACATAGTATATCAACCACATAAACATGTAAAGAATCATTTATAACACTCCCAAGGCAAGGCTGATTGACAAAAAGTGGTAAGTTTTACAGCAACGTACAGAATTTAAGTTACACCACCCACACACTTTCATGCATATTTAAACCAAACCCAACAGAGACCATACAATGCAGCTTTTCTCATATGTGGGTCATTTGCTCTGTAAGGAATTGCCTACGCGATCTCGCGTATGCTGAAGAATCTGATATATACTTACATGATGTTTCAATTTAAGCAGAATGTTGGTGGTTCAAAAATAGTTGCCAAGGAGGCAATTTATGCCAAGGCTGAACAACCTTCAATTATCAAAGGGGGCAGATTTCAACACAATCTCTCAATTTCTCCATTAGAAAACAAGGTTTTGCTTTTGTCCAAGGTAAAAAGTCATATACAGTGTAAGCATCATTCATTTCACATACGTAAACGCAAAGGCTTGTCCTTAAGGTAAAAAATAAATTTCACACTTTTCCAAATAAAAATCAAAGTTTGACCATTGTTAAAAAGTTTTTTACTAAATCTATAAGCACGAGTCATTTTCCATTTTCCAATTAAAAACACAATTTGTCCATGGTAAAGAAAATATTTTATGAAAAATTATATTCATCAGTCTTCTCACATTTTCCAAATCAAGCACAAGATTTTGTCCATGACAAAATAGTATTCCTACAATAAGCTTTGTTTATGATGCAAAAATTGTCATGCAGCGACTTTCCAGTTTCTACAGATTCCACAATGTTTGAAAGGTTAACTACTGTATAGAAAGAAATGTTTTCTTCGGTCATCGTATAATTCTTCTGTCCTGCATTGCCTTCCATGCAAAGGGTACAGTATGATCAAAAAGGAATGGCAGTTCGACTCTTCTCAACCCCATCCTGGTACAGGCACTCTACCCTGTGTTTCAGAAACAATGTTGAACTACAGTTCGACTGTTAACTTCATTACTGCATGAACTACTTTAAAAGACCTACAGTACTGTACTTTAGGAAAGCAGCCAACACTTCTTTCGTAAATGGAGATGGTCCATACTTCATAGCCATCTGTAGGGAACTTCTTAAAAGGCGGTGCATTCAACATGTTCTACAGTATATAGTTTCTCCTCTATCTGCTTCACATTATCGTACATCATCTACAGTATTTCAATACTGTAGCTCTTCTAGTATTTGTAGTCATTCACTCCACAGCAATGAAATCGAAAAGTACAGGGTACTGTATGTGGACTTCCTAATGACTTGGGCTCTGAATTTCACACATGAGTTCAATCAAAACGTTAATGGAAGCACAAAACAACAAGGAGACTCCACTTGCATACTGTACTGTATGAGCAATTTGCTGTCTCAGAAATATTGTGTAAGCAATTCAGAGACAACAACAGCACAATAGCAAAAAATCAGTGAAAAGCTTCAATTTACTGCACAGTATAGTGTCTTTGCATCTTCCAAAATTGCTACAAAAATAAATCTGTTGGTACTGGCTATCACTAACTCCTTGAGCACTTACAGTCACAGTGCATACTTAATTCTGCTAAATAACAGTCTGGAATTAAATATCATGAATTTTCCAGGGAACTCCACCAAAGCTGTGCAGATCGAGCTTTACCGTCATGTCATCCTGTAAATGTAAAAGAAAAAATAATATTGAAAGCATACAGGGTAACTTACATAGTTTTCGACCACAACACTGTATTCAGCCACCTGTTGTTATTTATAAATCACTCCTTTCCCATAATGGAATTGTCAATATATTCTTATGTTACCTTCAAAGTCTACCCTATACTCACTACTGGTATGTACAACACAGCCCATTTCCACAAATTCTTGACATGTTGCAACTCTAAGTACATGAGGCAGGTGTAATTTTATGAAAAGCCACTTTTCCTAAACAGTCAGTTAAGATTTTCCTCCCATGAAAATTCTTGATTTTGTTCCAACTGAAGATATTTTAGCCTCCATGTTGTTGGAGCTGAGAGCTTGGGTAGCAAGACCATCAATAAACTAAATACTGAACTCGCCCGCCACTGCTTGCTCTGCCATTTCATTTGGGCGGTCGCCTACTGGGCTCCACTGTTATTACCAGTGTTCGACCTTTCATAATTAATCCCTTTCTTTGCAAGTTAAATGTTATTGATATTGGAAGAAGGAACAAATAATTGAGCTAAATATTAGAGACACTATTTTAAAATAATCATTACTGTGACTTAAGAGAAGTAAACTAACAATAATTAATACTGGGGTTGAATTCTGGCTTGAAAAATTGAATACTGGTAACACTAGGTTGAGTTCTGGCCTGTTACAGTCTGAGTTTCTAATGCTCCCTCTTCCTTCAAATGAAAGAAATTATTTAAATTTTTCATTTGGAATGTAGAGGACTGACATAGGAAATTAAAGATACTAAAACGTAACATTTGATTTCATTTGAATAACAGGCATCAGAACCAAAAAGTCCTTAAAGGGTTGACTACTGGGCACTTTACCCTAGCCTAGTACTGTACTTGAAATGCTGTACTCTGCAACTGACTTGGTAGGCGCAAGGTGGTAGGCGGAGGTGATAATCAAAAAATTAGTGAACTATTGGTGGTGTATTAAGGGTACCTTCTAGCGACTCTGATCCAAAGACAGATGTAATCTCACGCACTGAAATAAAATACTAAAATTCTATGACAAAACTCATTTAATTCTAAAATAAGGTAAATGGCAACCAATTTGTTCCTCGAGGGCCCCGGAATCTGGATTCAACTTGATGGGTTTGACCGTCCTTATTTTTTGGAACGTAAACTCTGAATCTCTGTATGATGAGAAATGCTTGAAAAATTCATGATGAAAGTCATAGTTTTGCAAGCCTACATTAATTCTGAATCTGCTTTATGGGACTGAAAATTGAACACTGAATGGTTAAGGTCTGTGAAATTTTCCATAAGCATGTTTTGTGATGGGATAAATCTGTTACTTTTAGGGTTGCACAAAATGTACTGTGCAACATTATGTATCATGCCTAGGCATGTGCTACTACAGTATATTATCCCTGTTTATGACATTGAGATGTCAACAATTTATTGGCAATTTGTTCTTACAGTACGTACAGTAACTGGAATAAAAATATTCCATGAAGGTATACCTACCTTTTAATTAAAAATTGGGAAATTCATCAACAGTTGGTAATTGCAAGAACCAGTCTCTATATTATTATAAAGGGGCCTAGGCCTAGGCTAGTATTAGTAGGCCCAATTGCTATTTTCACCACTCTGCTTCTAAGTACTGTACAATCCCCAATGTACTGTACTTCTTCACTGCTCAACATTCCAACCCACCCTGCTAGTATTGACCTACTTAGATTTTGAACCTATTAAAGGCTATTGTTACGAATTTGAGGGTCTTTGCTCAGTATTCACTTTTTCCTCTCATGAACTATTTATCATACCTAGAGAAGAGGCTATTGGGCTGTCAAGTGCTCGGGAGTTGTCAGAATGGGTAGGCTGCACAACAGTACTGTCAGTGTCAGACTGTACTGTACACAGTCGAGTACATACTGTAGGCCTATTATTGTAACAGTCTTCTGGCCTCAGATGTTTTAGCAAGCACTGTCAGTGTATTTTAGGGCCATGTAAACAAATTTTTTGAGTCAAACTGTGTTAGCCTATATGAGCCAGAGAACTGGCTCCCTGCCCCTTAGTTCATCCTCCACCTACCAATCCCTGAGAAGTGGAGGGTACAGGTAAATTCAAGTGATTTGTTGTAATTAAATAGTTGACAACTTGCATATTTTCATTTTCCAGAAGTCAACTATACTTCTATGGACTTGTAACTGTTACCTGTACAGTTTAACCTCTTCAGTTTCTACCAAGAGAAACACTGTGAAGTTCAACAGTACATGGTCATATGCTTTATCCTGATGCAAACATAAGTACAATTGACATGTAGGGTACTTGGTCATATGTGTCAGGGAAGGCAATTGAACTAACTTAGCAACAATTAGTGCATCTTCTTGAGCTAAATTGTTTGAAGCTTGCCTTCTCAAGACCATTTTTATTTTACATCATGACCCCAAAGTGAGGAAGACCTGATGCATGAGTATTAAAAAGTTGGGTACATGTATACATACTGTACATGTACCAAGATAAAACAACTCTTCACACTGCCTGGCAAGACCTCTTCCTAGGTTGAGACTTGAGTTTACACCAGAATCTTTATCTTTGATGCTGCATGGATTGAGAGCACTGTGGTGGTCACATGTGAGATTCTCTACAAAGTATTATGCAGTATGTAGGCTATTATTTCTAGAGCAAATTTGACATGGAAGTTGTTTTTATGTACAGCAAGGACACCATAATACCAAATCTGTCATGGTCCATCACAGCAAGCATTTGAGTAATTATCCAGTAAATAATAATGTGTGTTGAAATTTTGGAGGATAATTAGAATTCTTTATTTTAAATGTAACTATAAGGTGACTTGAGTAAAGCTGATTCATTTCTACATTTTTGGAGCAAGCTGACCTACTTATAAACCAAATTCTATGCAATACTGAACACACTTTTCTCTCCTCAAAAGCAAAATTCAAGTACCCTTTCACATAATCTGATACTATATTTCATTATGGAAGATATTTCAATATATCAGTCACATTGCATTCAACCTTTAAGCATTGAGTGAGCACAATGTGTTGCTTCTTAAGTCTTTTTTTCTTGAATCAAACTACAAGTACATTAATCAAAGAATATGTTCAGTTTCAGTAATATCCTGCTGTAGCATAGCATGTGTGTGTAGGGCTTAAAAAATTTCTAGAGCTTTGTTGCTTTGTTGAAAAAGGACTAGGAAAGTCTCATTGTTTTAGTTGTGGAATGTTGATCTTTGGGAATTTGGGTACCCAAGCTTTCATGCTTAGTGTGGTATTTTTTTCATTTATTTCAGAAACAGTTAAAACCAGTTTGCAGTAGAGCAAGTATTTCTATAATGATGACTGTGTGGAGGCAATGTTGCATTGCTGGCACACAGGTTTCCTTCTAACAGAAGCAATTGGTGTTGGTGGAGGAGGGTGTCTGAAAAGAGGTAAATGAGAATGGGCTGAGTTGAATTATTTGGTTACATTCAATCTTCTCAGAGAAGGAATCTTACTATAGAGCACATGTATGCTGTTGCTTCAACCTGGTTTCTATGATAGAGACATGAAGTAGTCTAGCAGATTAAGAGTGTAACAATCCCTCAGAATGGGACATCATTGGGGTATCACTGGATAAATCTCTAGCTGAAGCTAGTACCCATATCCAGGTGGTTATACTGAGGAAGTCCGTAACTGTTTTACTTAGTCACATACTGTAGTAACCATGGTTTAAAGGGACCCACAGCCCTTCAATCAAGAATTCCAGGCACTATCACTAGTAGACTACCACATAATCTCCTTGGGGTGAAGGAGAATAGGGGAGATACTTCATGTAAGACTACCTCAAACCGAGGTGAATAGACAACTGAAGGGAAATGAATAGGCTGAATAGCCAGAAGTGAATAGGATTAGTAGGTGTCTATTCACTTCAGTTTGAGGTTGGCTTACATGAAGTATATACCAAGAATAGGACTTTACTTTGCTATGAGATGTTGCCCTCCTAATACAGCTCTTAAATCAGGATGCTGCAACTTAAATGGCAGCTCCCTGCATGAATGTGGGCCTAAGGTATAATGAACATTTGAACCGAATGAAGGAAACAGTTTTGACAGTATTGATCTCTGGGTTTACAGTATTGATCTCTGGGTTTATTGAGAAATCACCGTTTGCTCAATTAATTTCTCTTCACAAGACTGGAATTAAACGAAAACTTTTTTGACGGTTAGTGAGAGCCAAGTTCCCACTAGTCATTTTACAGTACACGCAGTAGGCCATTGCCTTATTAGGAATCATTCATAATTATAAGAATTACAAGAATTATAACACTTACTATAACACTCATGCAAAAAGTGTGTACATTTTCCTTCTACCCTTCCTTCTACCTCCTTACCCACACCAATGTTTTAATCTAAAAAATCTGACATAAATCAACACTGAATCTGAAATCCACTTTCAAAGAAAGAATCTTTTCAAGTCTCTGGCTGCATTTTCTGCTTAACTGAAAAAGAGTTAAATAGTACCCATGAGAAGAACAACCCAATTGAAATGGGACTATAGGATCACCTCAAACATATTTAGGGATATGACCATACCTCTAAGTGCGTTTAGTGACTGCTCTTTGATTGACATTAGTTGAAACACTAGCTTCACTGTTGTTGGTCAATAATGACTTGAGTAGTCAGTTGTGTTCCCAATTAAGCTCAGCTCACTCACAGTACTGCATGGATGTGGCTTTAAACAATGTTTACTCAGAGAAATGTACCATAACTTTGTATGGGAGCTGTAATAGACAGGTGTTTTTGTTCATTTGGAGGAGAGGCTAGAAGAAAATTTAGTAGGGGTAATTTTTACTGTCTGAAGCAACTGAAGATTGCAGTGCCTCTAAATCTCAAACTTTTGGGGTCAGGAGTACTATGTCTTTGAGCTCAGTCATCTGTTGTTGTATAAACTGAATTTTTATTTGCAGATTTTAATGCCTGATAGTACAATTAAGTCAACGTTTTGTAGATACAGGTAATAAATCCTGAAAGTGGGATGGAAATGAGGGAGGGTGGCAGTTACCCAATTTCCTTATCCTTCTTGTCTTAAGTTAGCAGAGATCTTGGGTCAAGGATTCAAGAAAAGGCTTCCTGAATAAGGGGATGTCCTACAGGTCTGTAGTATAAAAAAATTTCAGGTTTGTAATCTCTTGGATCTAAACTGATACAAAATTTGACTCATTTTGTACCGACCTACACACATCAACTATCCTGAAATCAATTTTCAGGTAATGTTGCACTAGGTGTGCTGCTTAAAACAACTGAATGGTTGCACAGTACCATGGTTATAGCTTTGGTCCACTACTTTCAAATTAAGATCCCTCCCCTTTAGCAATGTGACCTGAGTCTACAGAAACCTGCATTCTCTTATGTTATTTCAACTAAATGATTGCATTTATGACATTGCAAAACATGTATTTGGTCCACTTGTAAGGCTGTAACTTGAAGTCCACTACAAGGGCATATTAAATAGTGCTAGTCATCTTAAATTTTCACTGGATGTACCAGACACTTACCATCTCTAGCTGATAATTAAACCAATCCCTGTAAGAACTGTTTTGCATTTGGTAAATACTGCAATGGGCTCAGCACTTTGGGGGCACAGTCTATATGACTTGGAAAGGCAACATACACCTTCAGGTTGATGTAATATGTCTACACGCACAAGCCATAGACATGCTTTCATGGGCTGCAAGGCTCATGAGTCTAGATGACAGGTTCAGTACTATATCAATGCTTCCCTAGAGTAGACCAAAGATATTAACTCTACTGTAAACTTAATAATCCTAAGCACATAACCATAATCCTTACCCAAACCCTAATCTTACCTGAGGCTAGTCTAAGTAGCCTATAAGTTTTATACCTCAGTGGAATCCTAACCTTACCACCAGCTGGGCCAAAGAAGATTTTTGGTCCATCCTTTGTCTAGTGAACCTTGCAAGTGAAAGTTTAGTCTAGTGGGTATCCCACTTTCATGTAGAAGCCTAATGCCTATCAAAAAGGCCTTTCAAATAGTCCTTCAATCCTGGCTCTGTCCCTGACCTGCCCAATGTAAGGATCACAAAACCTCTAAGGTTTTTAGCTCTTATAGTCATGCTCTTAGGCCTAAAATAGGCCTAAAATTTATTTATTTAACTTCACCAGTGACTTAGCAATCTAGTATATTTGTATCAATGACAAATGTTGCCTATAATAAATGCAAAGAACTGTCACATAAAAAAATATGAAGAGCAATTTCTGCCCATGCAGGTATTTATTTCAAATAGGCCTATATCACCTTGATTCAGTTCTGCAAAGAATCACTTATCAGTCAAATTGTACTGCTCACTCTTTTGCAAGAAAAATTTGTGTCAAATATTGCACCATTTGTTATATAGGTACCTCTTAAAATGAAAAACTTTTCCAAAGGGCAGGGGGACACCCTCTTCCCTTAGACCTCTCCCATAGTCCATCAGTTCTGAATGTTGGTTACATTGGAAACATGCTAGGCCTAATTCCCGGACTACTTTGTTAATTTTGTGGTTTTCCAAGCTCAGGTTTGCTGCTATATTGTTCTCACAAGACACCTCCAAGAGGAACAAGCAAAGCTACTGTAGCATTGCCTGGCATGCATGAGTGATTTTAAAGGTGATCGGTCGTCTTGAAATATTGTTTGTGACGTCAGCCTTTTCTTGACATGTTTCTGAGGCGTCACTGTTCAACAGATACACCGTACAAGCGTGGTATAGCTAATCGGTAAGCAAGACGAGACGGCATGTAGCTGCATACCTACTAGGTATACCGATGTCATCATAGCTACTTGTATGGTGTATCCGTTCAACAGTTACGACTACAGAACATGTCAAGAAAAGGCTGACCTCACAAACAATATTTCAAGACGACCGATCACCTTTAACAATTGGTCTAATATAAAGTCTTAGTCATTACCCGCTTGAGGGCACATTGAGCTAGCAAGATGATAAAGCTGATACATATTGGCCTATAAGTATACGAACAAGGTAGTAGGCCACTTCGAATCCCTGCCAGGCTCCCGCGCTCGCGATTCACAGCAATGGCGTGCGTTGTGATTTGCGAGTGACGAAGGTTACATCTGCAGAGCGAATTTGCCTTCTACTGTGCTTTTCCTTACATTATCTGATTATGCGTTTTGTGAGAGAGACCGTATGGATGGCTACGCAGATAATCGCGAGTGCCGCGATGCCTAGGATCCAAAGTGTCCTACCTTGCTTGTACACAGAGCTGTATATGTATTTGTGTATAACGCTCCGAACTCCTGAGAATCAGACCGCTATCGATACCGATTTCGAAGCAAAACTTTCTTCAAATTAAGTCGCTGAACCAACGATTTTGTCTTTCTTTTATGAAAATCAAATCATGGCACGGTTTCGCTCCTCGTGAATCCTGCCCCGTGAAATTTCCAGTTGCAAAAACCGTCATATTGATCAATTCTTACGGCTGATATTGATGAGTTTCCGCTATCGGCAATGTCGTAGACCCTGCAGCAATTAATCACGTGATATAAACTTCATACATGTTTATTCATAGCTATATTGTTTATTCACATAACATACAATTTACTGATTTTGATTGGACTAAAAGTTGACAGACTACTACATATTATTCATCCCTAATTGAGGATGAATAAAATAAAGAAATAACATTAAAATTATGACGTCACAGAAACCAAGTGTCCCAAGTCTCTCGTTGAGAAGCAATACAAATAAGCAGCCGATAGAGGGCGTATTAAACCCAAGGTAAATATGGTGAGCTGTAGGTACTAGCAGTACGAGAACACTCACGAGAGACTTGGCCAAGTCTAGATCAGTTGCAGAACTGGTACTAATTAGTACAAGTGCTAATCACAGGCAACCACCGTCACAACAGATCCCGCTCTTTCTCTCTTTGTGTCGATGTTTAAACCCATCCTCTGTATATTGAGGCTCCAAAGGATAGAGTAAGATCTTTATGTCTCTTTGCCTCCATGTTTTCTTTTACAAACAACCAGGTGTACTGTTTCAAGTTTGACCGTGTAAAGAGTACGACTACGTCCTGCTGAGTGCTGCCGTTTCCCTGAATACAATGTCCCACAATTCTACACAGTGTACTATAGTCTGTGTACTGTGTGTGTATCAGTGTTGTAATGCATAATAAAAGACTGTAGTGTTGCCAACTCACTCAAACTATTTCTTCTACTCTTGCGAAAAGTTTTTTTTCTTACTTTTCACTGAAAAAATGAAAATGTATTTAATAAGTCATTTCGAATTTATTCCCTATTACAAGTGGAAGGAATTTTGTCAAGCATTATATAGTTATTTTCCACTGCATGTGAAATTCAAATTACTTCGGGTGGGTCGGTAAATTTTCTGTTGTAATGTAATACGGGCTTGCTTTTGCCACTGTACATCCGGGAACTGGTATGATTCAAAGTTCAAACAACAATCACGGCGAACCATCAGCACCATAAAAATCATTTCTAAGCTTGAAATAAGTGTATTCAAGCCTTCTATGTACTTCTTTCGGCAAAAGCATTCATTAAAATGTTAGTCTTGATGCAGTAAAAGCTAGGGTAATGGGGTATATTCTGTCCTTTAAATGAAGGGAGGGTGGGGGAGGAAAAAAATTAATCCGTAGATTTGGAAGGAAGTATAGTGCTGTGGCAGGAATGGCTTTAGGGGATTGTGGAAAAGACCGGAAGGGGAAGGAGAAATACCCTGAAAAAGTGAAGAACTTGGATCAATGAAACAGGAACAAGGGATGAAGAAAGGCTGACTTTGCGAGGGAATTGGAAAAAAGATGAGAAAAAAAGAAAGGGAGAGTAACATTAACAGGTGAGCTGCTCGTAACAATTAAGGACTAGAGATGAAAGATGTAAAAAAGCAGGAAGAATTTCGGAAAAGAGATAAGGACTAATAGGAGGAAGGAACAAAGAAGAGAAGCAAGGAATGTGGAAGAAGGAGGAGACGGAGGGAGTTATTAGCTACAGTTTTTATCACTGATTAGATTTTCCAGGGTATTTGAGATCTCTGTCACGACGAACACTTTCTTGATGGTGTACAAGTTTTTTTTTTTTTAAGCCAGTTGAGTGGCCACTAAACATAGTGTACCGGTGAAATTCTCCCTACGCACTTTCAGGGCTTGGGTATAAAGCGGTGTACGGTTTTACAAGGGGTGGCCTCCTTCAAAAATGTTGCCGGTGGCATATCTGTGCAGATGTCTATTGGCTGTTTAAGTATGGACTATCTATAACCCATAACCGTCAATGGCATACCTTAGGGTCGTAGCCTACGCGGGAGGCAATGGGTTAAATGCTCGCCTCCCTGAGATATCCAAACCCTAAATGAAAAATGGCCTACTTGGGAAAAAAAGTTCTGAAAATGCTAAAAACTCTATTGTCCCGATACATTTGTAAGGACCCCAGAACCTGGGAAATAGCATAAAACGGTTCCTTTTTCCAAACGTTTTCTCGGGGAGGTCCCCTGACCCCATTAGCGGCTCGCCATAGGGGCACGGGGGGGCACTTGCCCCCCCAAAAGTTTACAAAGCATGGTCTTCAATTTTCAAAAATAAAAATAATTATATAAAAACATGTAATTCGAGATGGGTTAGGCCCTCCCTTTTCCTTAAGTGGGCTTAAAATTAAAGGAGTGAATAACTTTCCAATGCAATGCGAAGGTTAAACATTAATAAAGTGCTTCCAAAACGCCATTTTTTCGGCGCGCTTCGCGCGCTTTTTCTCAGTTGCTTGTTTGCTACTACCGTATATATACTTCAGACATCACAAATGGACCTGCCGTTAGTGCGAGCTAAGGTAATCAAAACAAATGATCACGTTGTGATATTTGTAATCTGATTAGCTTAGGCATCATAATATCATTTGCAGAGTGTAACGGTAATGCTGGAGTTAAATGCCCATAGTTTTGCAGACACTTCAGAGCTTTCGCTGTCATTAGATACACAACCCATTAGCCGTGTTGATTATCATCCACGACTAAAAGCAGTTTTGCCCGGGTGTCACCTGGCCAGATTAGCATAGGTATCTGTCTACAAAATGTTGTAACGGGCATGTAGTCTAAAAGTATTGTGTTTCCCATAGAAGGAGAGGTTTCCCTTCCCTTATCCAAACTGACAGCGCCGTTGGCCCACGAGAGGTCTTATGACTGTCAAATGGCCTGTTATAAGCAAAAGGTTCTCCACCTCTGTGCTAAAGTATATACCGTTTCAATTGATTTAAAATAAACACACCAAACAGTCTATTAAAGCTCAGTGTGATGAGACTTTTGACTAGTGGCCTAGCTATTTGTATATAGGATGAGACGTCGTTCTGAGTTAGGGGAATTCCCCTCCCCCTGTAAAAAAATCGTTTCGGAACGGTACTGAGATCCAAAATACAAGTGCTATCATTTCATCGTTTTCAAGTGTCTTCATGCTCGAAATTTTCGTTAGTTTATGAAAAAAATTCCAGAAAACCAACATTTTATGGCTTCTTGGCAAAGTTTAAACATATTGTGGCACAATGAAAGAAACAATAAAATATTTAAAGGTGGGGCTCATTTTATACAAATGGATCAAGCCGCTTTGCCCATTTCACCTGCCTCTTACTCCACCCCTATGGTAGTACGGTGGCGATCGGTTGATGTGGTTGTATTTATTTTTAAAGTAGTCTTCTCATGACTAACTGCCTGAAATGGTTTGTGAAGAGCTTTTGAAAACTACATGGGGCATCGCTGTAATACATATGAATAACCATACTCCCATAGGCGTAGGAGGCAGGGGGCTGGGAGCTGCAGCTCCCCCAACAAAATATTTTTGTGAAAATTCGGGCAGTATTCTGAGAATTTTTCGGGCACCTACTGAAAGAAAAATAATGCAATAATGTAGCTTAACGGAAGTCGATACTTTAAAAAAAACTTCCTTGGTAATTAAACATAGTTCTGATTTGGATTGCACCAGTACTATATATTCAGTATTAACTTACCAGTGTGTTTTTAATGGTTAAACTTATATATTATGATTATCAGTGGTGTATGTGAGGAGCCATTAGGCCATGCCCCCGTCACTGACGCCGATTTTTTTTTGTACCTAAACTAAAACATAAAATTTTATTTCAAAGGTAGCATATGTGGCACCAGATTGCATGTATGGACACCTAATTTTTCAAAAAATTTTCAAAGGGGAGGGGCACACCCCTCCCCTTAAACCCCTCCCCCAGGCCGGCGAACTCACAACATAGTGCCTGCCCACCCCCATGAGAAAAACCTTGGCTACACTACTGATTATTAGAAGCATTTTTGTAACGACTCCCCCCAAAATTATAACAAATATGAAAAAGCTAGTAACGTGGCAAATTATTGTATGTAACTGGCATGCGGTGTGTTACCGGATACATGCCTATATGATATGTACATTAACATTTTGGACGCGCGCGGAGCGCGCGGAAATTTTTGTTTCAATTTTTCGGGCAGATCGTTATAGCCCCCCCCCCCCCCAATCAACTTGGGCCCCTACGCCTATGCATACTCCTGTTGAGGCTATATTACTATCCGGAGCTGACCATTAATATTGCTGGGGGGGGGGGGTCTTCCGAACCTCCCTGAATACGGACTTGAGTTTGCCCCCCAAACAAAATTTCTTAGAGCCGCCCATGCCTGACCCCCACCGCAGACGTTCTCATGCATGATGCTTGTAACATTTATGGCTGAAGTCCACTTTGATCTTAAGTGTTGTGTCGTACGCGGTGCCACAGCACATGATTGCCTTGGTAAAATCAATGAGCTTGTATAATACGTTTGCGTCCTCTGTTTTCCTACAAAATGATCTTACTGAATGAGTTTCAAGTTTAATTTTTCTTTTGAATTCTTAGTTTCTAAAACTTGAAGTCTCAAAAATGTTAAAATGCAACTTTGAAGGTCTAGAAAGTATCATTTTTGACAAAAACTAGACCGTCCTATAGGCTAAACTACGCACCAACCGCTGGCGTCCTTCCAAGTAGCGCACTGCACGAAGAGGAAAGATCTGCATCAATACCATTTTGTATCTCAGCAACCTTACAAAGGCAACAATCTCTCAAAAAGGAGGGACCAGGAGACATCACCCCCTCACCCGCGCCTAGGAGAAAATAGAAAAGGCACTAAATAAGGAAATTTTTTAAAAATTGACCTGTTCAATACTTTTCCCAAAATAACTCCATTTGCACCTTAGCCATTCATATACAGAAAAGTCTCTCAAAGAGTAGGCATGTGTCACCCCCCACAAGACACTATTTTATGAAAATTTCTTAAACATATTTTTCAGTTCAAAGCCTTTTCAAAGACAGCCCAAATTTTCATGAACTCACATAAATGTCACGTCCTTTATTTAGAAGTCTCCTATAAGACCACCCGTCCCTCATCACGAATGGGAGACAAAAAAGGTCCCCCCTGGTGTCAATTATCCTGAAGGTACGCCACTAAACTCTCTCATGTACTGCCTTCTAAATATTTCGCCCAGGCTACGGCCCTGTATCTGGAAGGTAGAAGTCTCATCATTAAATGCTATTGGGCAGAATGAGTGGGTCTATTATTACGATCGCAAGCCTTAACATGATCTGTAGTCCCCACTCGACCCTTCCCCCAATCCTAAAATCGTTTGTGGGATCAGACTAACAAAAATGGCCAAATTTGATTCCATTTTTGTGGCCTGTTTAGTGCACATTCAAAGCAATTTTGCAGATAGCTCAATGCTTCAGTCTAATGATAAAAATTTTGAAATACCTTAGAGGCTCTGGGGTCTCCGTCCCTTGGACCTACAATTGAGCGTTGTCCCTGGACCTATTTGGAGCCCTTTATTGGGACCCTGGGCCCAACGCCTACAGGAAAGCACTGCCCGTCACAACGAAGCCTCCAGAGGAGCTCGGTCCTTCATTTTGGGGTGTCCCTTTTGGAAGAACGCTGGACCCCTAGTGCCCCTCTTCGAAAATTTCGGGGACTCCACTTCCTGCTTGGCCCAACTAGTAAACCTGAGGAGACCTTTGCTCACAAGTGAGGCTGCCAAACAAACGACATACCTAAACTCAGCCATAAGCCACTGTGCTCGAATTTTACAAGACGCAGTCCCTCCCAGGCCATTAGCCGGACAAGGTACCGTACTTAAGGAGCGAAAACCTGCAGGGGCGAGATATTTTTCCACGGGGGTGAGGTGGGAGTCGAGACCACACTAAAATGCTTTAAGGCAACGGTAGTATTTTATCTGCTGGGGAGGATTCGCTTCCTCTACCCCCTGGGTTCGAGCTTGGTCCCTTTCTTTCCCCTGGCTTCGGTCTTGGTTACTTCTCGGACCCACCTGCACAACCTCGTCTATCACCCTGGTCCCGATGCGTTGTAAGCTCTCCGACGCCAGTTCCCGGGGCTACGCAAGTAGCAGCCTGTTTAAAAAAGCTAGCCGGTCCCAAAATTGATCGGCAGCCCAAGAAAATATTGTGTGTACAACACAAATTTCAGAGTGAGCTGTTGGCGTTCTTTAGGTTGTGAACATGAGTTTCATGTTAGTGGCCCCCTCTTTGATACCCCGAAGCTTCTGAGAGTTCGCCTTGGACCTCTGACAATCAGAGTACTTTGAACTTTACCTGTAGCCTATTGCGGACCTCTGGAGGTGTTTCGAAGAACTCTGCGTCTGCTCATATCTTCCTTAAGATGCTGTGTCCGAACTTTCTACTCTCTATCTCAGAGGAGAAATTACCATGCAGCGGGAAGAAAAAATATGTTCTCTTACTACTGATAAGCACGCTTTATGTGGGTTCATCGGTGCTATCTGGCTCGGCCATACCATTCCACGTGATTTCCTGTCCCCTCCTCCTTACCAATCCCTGGCCTCGTCAAAAGGTAGTAAGTTCTACCTTATCAAATCTACACGCCGTTAGTCCGACTTCTATGAAAGAATTATCAAATTGTAACTTCAGGTCTAGTAAGTGCTCATCTGATGTCAATTGAAGAGGGCTTTGCCCTGTGGACCTCATCGAAATGTTGCTCGTGGATTCCATCATAGGCTCCAAGGCGAGCCCCAAGACTCCTTATCTAATCGTTTCCCCGACCCCTCGGACATGTCCCCGTTGGTTCGGGGACGGGAGGGGGTTGAGGGACGAAAGGCCCTTAATAAAATTGGGGTGGAAAGTATGCCTTCTGCCCTTCTCTCCACAGTTCAAAAGAGAAACCCCCTTATTTCTTTCCTCTATATAATACCAATATTTTGCAGTAATTTTTCTTAAAATTGGCTCAATATGTCCCATCAAATTGCATCTGAGGAATCTCATATAATTAAAAATTTTCCAAAGGGGAAGGGGGAGGGGAACCCTCTCCTTATACACCATACACCTCGAAAGCGCTTCGAAATAACGTTCAACCCCACCTAAAACAGCTTCCTACTACTATGTTTTGGTCAGGAATATGCTCTTTTATTACACGTTGATAGGAGACACTACTCGTTTTTACACCTATTCTCTACAGTCCACCCCATCATCATCACAACCCGCATGACAGATTCTTTTAAGTAACGAGGAAAATAATTGTCTAATTCTATGCTAGCATATTGCAACGTGTACCTTTAAGCTCCTTAATTCCACATAATACATGTTTCGTCTTGCGTTTAGCCTTTAGGCTAATGTAATTTGATATAAGGTACGTCTGAACTATATCCTCTGCTTCAGTAATATTTCGGTTTAGAAGAAAATCATGCATGCAATCCTCCAAATGAACACCAATAAGTTACCTTTGGAGTACCATAGTTTGCATTTCTACGCTTTGAAAATCAGTCCATTTTATGTCCAGCCCGGCCAACCACACACAGCCAACCATATACGGCATGTGCATAGGCGTAGGCAGTTCGGGAGAATCTACTTTTCTCCCGATCGGGAGAAAAATTGGTCATGGGCACCGCCATTTTGTCTATTTTACCCACAATCCCATGCGTTTTTTGTGTAAATTGCCAATGGCAAATGGGTTTTGGAACTCCCTTGCAAAAATTGTCGGTCTAATGTGATGAAATTAAATGTATATTCGGAAGTTTTATTGTCGTAGGTACAGAAAAGCCACGTCCTAATCGGTGGTTCACCAAGCCGTTTTTGAAATTTTGAGTGGTTTTCATTCTTGCTTAACCTTGTTTTTTGTTAGGCTTGCAAGCCTATAAAATGTCTTGCATAAGTTTTCCCCCGTTCGGGAGAATTTTGGTATTTTCCCAAACGGGAGAATCTCCCGGACTGGTAGGAGGCCGGGGGCAAAGGGGGGGGGGGGGGGGGAGCGGCAGCCCCAACCAAATATTTTTTTTTGAAAATTCGGGCAGTATGCTGAGAATA
The DNA here is from genome assembly GCA_029531755.1 of Holothuria leucospilota. Taxonomy (NCBI): domain Eukaryota; kingdom Metazoa; phylum Echinodermata; class Holothuroidea; order Aspidochirotida; family Holothuriidae; genus Holothuria; species Holothuria leucospilota. The sequence continues at coordinate 4,618,968 of CM055962.1, read as the reverse complement.
TTTTGGGCATCTAAGCTACTGAAAGAAAAATAATGCAGTGATGTAGCTAAAGGTAATCAATAATTAAAAAAAGCTTCCTTCGTAATTATAATAAAAAAGTGCTGATTTGAATTGCACAGCGCCTATATATTCGGTATTAATTCACCAGTGGGTTTTTAATGGTTAATCTTATATTATGATTATCAGTGGTGTAGTTAGGCAGGCTATAGGGCCATTGAGCCATCCCCCCTCACTGATGACGACTTTTTTAAGTACCTAAAATACGTAAATTTTTTAACACAAATTCTACTTCAAAGGTAGCATATGTGGCACCAGATTATATGTAAGGATACCTGATTTTTCAAAAGTTTTCGGAGGGGGGGGGGGCGACACCCTTAGACACTCTCAGGCCGGCGATCACACAATATAAAGCATACCCCCAACCCCATGAGAGAAATCCTGGCTGTGCCACTGATTTTTATCATTATTACTGTAGCGACTTCCCCAAAAATTATAACTAGTATGGAAGGGTAGTAGCATGGCAAATGATTGTATGTAATTTGCATGCCGTGTGATAACCGATGCATGCCTGTATGATACGTACACTAACATGTTGAAGAGGGGGGCGCGGAAAATTTTGGTAATATTTTTCTGGCAAGTCGTTACAGCCCCCCCCCCCCCAATTAAATTGGGCTCCTACCCCTATGGGAGTGTGTAAGGTACGTACACATAGCGCAGAGACGACGTTTACAATAACCCAATCACAAACTCAAATGCTGCTTACGTGTACGTCAGTGACGGGTTAAATACAGCTCGTTCACGAACAGATACTAACCTTTACAAGTACAGTTAATCGCACGTGATAAACGAGTATCATGTGTCTATATAACAGGCACATCGCTTCCATATTTAAATATCAAATTTCCAAAAATGAATTTTGAATTTCCTGAAATGAACCTCCTAATTTCCTTAAATTTTATCAAATTACCTTTAACGCAGATTACAAACTCAGTTTCTGCTACCTTGGTCTAGAAGCATTAGTCTTCTGCACAGAAAATATGTCCGAAGCAGAAACATTTGCTAAATATTACACACAATATTACTGCATTCTAATAGTAGTTTCCCAGGCTAAAGCCAAGGTGCTATTTCAGTAGATAAGGGAGGCCATTGTCCAAAAACATATACATTTCTGCATGGTTTCCTTAAGTTTTAGTGAGTTTCCAGTTTCTTTACAGTTTCGAGGATTCCGTGGCTTTTCCTTGCATTTTTATAAAATTGGTCTAAATTTCCTTGAACTTTGGAATTTCCCTAAATCTACCTTGAAGCCTCCAGAATTCCTTAAATTTCCTACCAATTAGGACATTTCCGTAAAGGTGGAAGCCCTGAACAGTCATCGTCACTAACTTTTACAGGACCGGCCATTTTAGGAAAGTGATATCTAAACAGTACAGCCAATCACAACCTATCTAGAATGTCGATTTTTTAAAGCTCTCAGCACTTTTAATTCACGGTACTATTAACGCTGGAAGTTAAGTGAATTTACTTCCTTATCTGCGAACCAACTAAACGTAAGTAGTGCACCCTTAAACTAAGGCGGAAAAGTGAGAGGAGGGAAGATCTGCTTTCACTAACATTCTATAAGTAGAGATTAATATAGGCCTTGTTGCTGAAGAAAGCGTTTACACGTTCGTGTTTGAAAAAAAAATCAGTGATGTGTGACATGAAGCATCAGTAATGTGTTCTACAGCCCTGGCAGGTACCATGGCTCAACTGTAGGCAGTTTAATCAGTAAGGTTGTATGATGATTGAATCAAAACTAAAAAAAATGTCCTTGCAAACAGTCGCTACAGTTGGAAAAGATTATGCGATAGGCACAATCAGATACACTCCCTTTCACTGAATAAAAAGCTGATCAGCTGATTAGCGTTCCCGTATTTTTCTAAGATACTTAGTAGTTCTGTAGGTCTGTTGCAGAGTTCCCAACCTAATAAATAACTTTTTGTCTATTTAATAGGCCGGTGAAAGAAATGCTTAGATCTTTAATAGGTCTTAAAAACCTTGAACTTTGAAACACTTTCAAATTTAAATTGAGGAGAATGTTGCCCTTCTATATTCTTCTAAGTTTTCAATAGCGTCATTGTACTCGGTTACAAGTAAAAGAGACGGAGTATGAAGAATCACTATCATTTACTCCAACTGCAGGAAACCGTTCAGTTCTAATCTTGTTCACTGGTCGTGTGTACATGGGATGGAGGAAGGGGGTATAGTAGTTACAATGACACTTCTGCTCCAAAGAAACTGTCACCTAGCTATTATAGTATAAGATGTCTCTAAAGACTTCAGATCGAGTCATTTTAAGTGTGGAATACTTTTTATGGGATTATTGTTATATAACATTATGGAATGCTGCAGGCGTAAATATCATATTCAAAATGTATTGCAATGGAAACCACTCGAGTATGGACTACGTAAAACTTCGAAAAAAGAACCAGTACTTAAATATGTTCTTTTTGAAAGATAGAAAACGTAAAGAGATATGTTTACAAGGTTTTCTGAGCTTAGCCACAATGCATTTTAAACAATAGAGCCGATCGACTCTGTATCATACATTTGCATGCCAAATATGATCTTCGCGTTATGGAGATGTTCACGTCGTATCCACACAATTTGCAAAGTTTGACCTCAAGTAGGCTCTGACGACCTCAATCGTCACAAAACAACATTAAAACACTCTATTCAGTAACTTGGAAATTACAGGCGATAAAAAAGTGGAAGTCACAATGGGATTGACTGAGGTAGATGATAGGAACTTTGAAATTACGATTCTCCTCTAAGAAGCACGTGTCATCTTTGTATACCCCTTTCCTTCCAATGCAGTGCTAAGTCATATTAGGCTACGTGATTAGGTGATTTATTGATTGATTGATAGACTGACAGACTGACTCACTGACTGCATGACTGATTGATTGATTGAGTTTGGATACTTGTTAAGTCACTATGGAAAAAATATTGTAAGTGAGATCCAATTCTCAATTGAAGGTTTAGAACTTGAAGGTTTCGAATTCATTTCTTCTCAATAATATCCAGGTCTATGCGGATAACGGCATTTGTCTTGGATTTCGTTCTTTACCTTATAATCACGTTCTTTATTTTGTCTTCACTTTTTCAGACAAAAGAGGAATAGTTTGATTTTTAATAATAGTATTTTACATTCTATTTTCTCTTCATTGATACCAAATTTGTTCCGATTACTTATCACCAAGATATAGCCAATTGTATTTTTCCTTAGCTACCTTTGTGGTACCTCATACTTAAAGGGCAAATATCATCCCAGACAGTTCCAGTTCTCTCAACTAAGTTACTTTTAGCCCATCCCAAAACTGTCTTAAACTCCTCCTTGTGCGGACACAAACCTAGTTTATTGCTTAAAGGAGCTGGGTAGTCGCCAAAACAATAAATTCTCGGACCCGCCGACTTTGTTACGTCACATCCGGTTATGCTTCTTGGTTTATCGATTCGATCCGAAATGCAAAGTGTCTAGTTCACACAACTCACAACGTACGTACGTGTGAAGTATATTAGTGTTGCATGTTTTAGTACGATACTGCTTACTTTTAGGCCTGACGTATACTTTTAGTTAGATCTATGATTTTCTTAGTTAGCCTATAATGAGTTTGATGGTGGTAAGTAAAAGCGAATCTGTTATGGGGAAGAAATGGAAACTCATTGTTTGCAAAAACAACAAGGTTAAGGCTTACCAGAGGTGGTTGATTCAAGCTCTTTTGTTTCTTGGTCCCACATTTACACAGAGCTACAGGCGGAGGTTGCTCGTGCTTTAACACGGACAGCCTCCGCTACGAGACTCCTTACGCTGACGTTGATTTAAAAACACAAATAGACGGTTCTGTGCAGTATAACCACTAGCATCTGCTTCTGCTGAATTTTTCACTAGCTCTAAAGGAAAACTTTCTCCCTTCAACATTTGAAACTGGTTATATTACTCGAAATGAAACCAAACATATGCCCAGAAGCACAACAAGTATGACAAAATGCTAACACAACCAGATGATCACTTTTTCGCGGAAACGGTATCAGAATTGTCCAACGTAGCTGCCATGATAACTCGATGTATTGACTAATTCATACATCAATCAGAACCGTTACAAGTTGAAACGATACAAAATTGCCCGTGCCAGAAGAAAAAATAACGAACTACGAATTCAAAAAAAAAAAAAAAACTTAAATATATAGCAAGTGAAAAATAAAAAATCCAAGAAATAAACCACGAACGTAATTACTGAATTAAATTGCAAAAATTATTTTAACTGAGAATACAAAACGCTTTAATATGAACATTTTCAATATTAGTATTACACTGAGAGTAAACATCTTGTTTAGTCGGACGTATTCATTTCCGAAGTACGCCACTACCCAGCTCCTTTAAGGTCATATCCTGTTAAGGCCCTAAAATTGTAATCAGACAACTCTGTGCATGGTGTATAATGTGTACTCTGCATTTTTTGAATTTTCTGATTCTGATGACAATGAAACGGCAGTCACCAATTGAGAATTTTGGTTTCTCCCAACCAAAAATGTTCTTGGGGTGATGAGTGTCTGTCTTTCAGTACTCAGCACATAAAGCCATATTATACAGCTTTTTCACACAAACATTGCATTTGCTAAATAATGTCGCTGAGAATACGGGGGACGCCACACCAGAAGCTCACTTCTCCCGGACCTCCGGAGCGGATTCTCTTATTAATCGAAGCCACAGCTTCGATTGTAGGAATTGCTTCACTCTGTCACGTGATTTTCAGACTTCATATGCGGTCGGGCGGATGAATATTATCCGCGTTAATATAATCGCGTGCTGTTTTCATACCGTGGGACAGCCGCGCAGTAATGTTAAGTATTTCACTGGGGGGATTTTCAACACGGCCTATTTCAATAAAAGGGGATTCGAACAACTCCCTGTAGTAAAATATTCTTGTGCGAGCAAAAAAGTAAATCCACATTTAAAGGTATCGTTCTGCATTAGAAGCTTCTTTTCTGTATACAAAAAGATGTTAAGCAGTTTGAAATTAATTCATACTTTCATTGATTTGAGGATAAGTTTAATAGGCTGATAGGTTTTTGACAAGATTTGGCCAACGAATAGAGCGCTCTCAACTTGCACGGTTGTCGGAACTGTTTTATTATCTGTCACCAATGCAACTACGTTCACAGCAACTGCGTTATCAATTGCGTTTACAAGAAGTCAACACCAATTTCAAGTTGAACTTGATTTCATTACATAATGTAGACTTTGGCTCCTAGATTTTTTCTTTGTTTTATTTCTGAACGATTTTTGCCTGCTGTGAGGTATAACCCGCTTGACTTTTCATAAAAATAGGCTTAAGTCCTCAGTAAAGACCCGTGCATGGCCGGTCGCAGAATTGCTCCCTCTACACGTGTGTAGGGTGCAATTCTGCCACCGGCCATACACGGGCCTTTACTGAGGACTAAGGCCAAAGTAACTTTGCTAGGCATGTGTCATCCGTAACGACAGAGGCCTAACTGTTACTGTTAGGCCTAGCCTATGTTTAGGCCAAGGCGTAGCCTAAATTTAGGCCAAGGCGTAAGGGATTTAACAGCCAAATACTTAGCCTGTAGACGGCAGTGGGGCCTTATTAACAGTTTCCTTTGTAAATAAATGACAGGTTGAGGTTCAGGATGAATGTAGCCTAGGCCTAATATACATTAGCCCCTAGGCCAGGGAAGGATCGAAGTTTACCCATGGGGCTTGGATAATTTTAGTCAAGGCCTAACGTTAGGCCTAGGCTACAGTTATACTGGCTGCAGATATGTTGTGTGCTCCCAACAGAGGAGCAGAAAGACAGTAGGCTGGGCTGTATAGACAATTAGCCTCCACTTGTAGTTTTTTCTTTGGCATACCTATTTGATGAGGGAGAGCAATGGTCAACTTTTTCTCATTATTAAGATGGACCTCCTGCAGGGGAGGGATGGCTGAGGACATTACACTGTTCCAATTCCCAGCCCACCAAGTACAGGCCTTAGTCTGGATCTGTCTTTCAAGGATGTAAGCAACAGTTTGTGGGGGAATACAAGTAGGACAGGAAAAACTGTAAATGATATTGACTCAGAGTTGGAGTGTCAAGAAGAGCACAGTTGTAGCATTGCGAATGGTTGTGCAGGACTCGGAACTACGGGCCAAAGCCATGGACTCAGTACAGCATTTGAATGTGATGCCCTACACTATATGCCACCACAAGGAGACCAGTGATGGAGGATACATCTTTGATAGCATGTATGGTTGCTCACTCACAAATGAACTATGACATAAATGATGTCTCCAAAATTATGATATCACATTTCTGTCATAATAGTCTGTGTGTTGAAGCAACCCATCTTTCCTGGGAAACCTGCAGTGACTACACAACAGCAGTGAGACAAACTTCCTAGACAGATCAGTGTCATTAAAGTGGCCATGCATAACTCAGTACTGGTACTGTCAGCAAAGGGTGCTCCCACATTCACAAACTCTTTTGATTGGTTTACAGCCTACTGACATGGGGATATGAATGTTAATTTATTTTCAAAATATAATTCTTATTGCAGGTATGGGAGTAAATCAATGTTTTGAGTGAAGTCTGTACACCTGAACAACTTTTTCTTTGCCTTTGTTATCATTATGTGTTGACACTTGGAGCAATAAAAAAAAATTGATCAAGCAGTAACATGTCCATTCGTTGTGCTTGTTCCCAACCTCCTGAAGTCACTGACGTGATCTTTGAATGTTCATTTTTCAGTATTTACTTGCTGCACTGTGCACACAGGTTTAGGAAGTTACTGTGATACTGAGACAAAGCAACAGTGTTAATTTGAAGCAAATATTCACCAGAGTTCAGACCCCCACTGCATAAATGCACTGTGTACAAATTCTTGTTCAGTGACTGTATATAGGACATGCAATTTGGGGTCTATTTTGAAGAGTACCCTGTGCCCATATTAATACTTAAAATGGAAATCTTAATATAACTTTGTAGTCAGGAAGATCAGTGGGTCTTGCTCCTCATTTTAGGGGTGGTACACAAATTTTGCCTCTCCTTAATTAAGGTGGTGCACCACCATTACAGAAAATTACAGTTTGGCCAAAGGATGATCCCTCTGCATAAAGTGCCTGAAATTGTTGTTTTGGTTGATTTTCACCCTATTGTAAAAGAGCAGTGGATCCTTTGTGTAATACATGATGTAGTGCTCAGATTGAAGATTACATTGTTCAAAAATCATGGTCAAAATGTGCTTTTGTTGTTTATGATTTTGAGACTTTGGAAGAGAGTGGAGCCATCTTGTATCTTAGTGTGTTGTAAAGTAAAACAGATCATAGTTTTATATTCAGGCACCTCTTCCTCAAAATTGCATGGTCATACTATGAAAATTTTCATGAGCCATCTCGTGAGCTTCAAGGATATGTGTACCTTGTTGGGGTTTAAAACTCTGACAAGGAATAAGAGGCTAAAAACAAACCCAGTTTAGTGTGTCAGTCAACGGCAGGAATTAATGGTCGTATGCCACCTCTAGGGTTACTTCTGCACAGGCCTCTGTCATTCTCCCCTAATCAAGCCAAAGTGCCCAAATTTTCTGGGCTTCGATTAGTACTTGCCCTGCAAGTACGATTTTCTAGTTGTCGTTTGTGTTTAGTAGACTCCATCGCTTCTCGGTTATTCGGGTAAGATCATGTATAATACCTGACCCATAATGTAGATGTCTGAAGGTCGAGAGGTTGATTAGGTAAGTCTATAAGCAAGGGCGGCGCCAGGATATTTCGATGGGGGGGGGGGGGGGCAAAGCATGACATGAGTGATCACAGTCCTGGGGGAGGGGTCTAAGGGGGGAGGGGTCTAAGGGGGAGGGGTGCCCCCTCCCATTGGGAAATTTTTTGTTAATTTAAGGTTGCGTAGATGCAAACTGATGATGTCTTTGGTACATATTTTGAACTGATCATATATGGCTGTAAAGTTCATAATTTAGTATTTTTAATTTTTGTTTTGGGAAAGATGCTTTTCTGGGGAGGGGTGTCCCCTCCCCTTTGAGAAATTTTTATCAATTTAAGATTGCTTAGATGCAAAATGGTGATGTCTTTGGTATTTTTGAGCTGATCATATATGGCTGAAAAGTGTTAATAATTTATTGAATTTTAAGTTTTGGTTTAGTGAAAGAGGACAGTAGCCTTTGTTGTCTAAGAGAAGGGTAGTCAACAAACCTCCTGAAGCCACTCTTTTTTATGTATGGGTATGTTTACACTCAGAAATATGTGCGTTGAGTCGACAAAAACACAAACTATTACGAATATTTTCGTTGCTTCATATATGCATTATACAAGCAGGGTTCTCCACTGGTCTGTTTTCTGTCCGGGGGCTCTTGTGATCGCTGTCCTGGGGGAGGGGTCTAAGGAGAGGGGGACATCCCGTCCCCTTTGGGAAAATTTTGACAATTTAGGAGGGCTTAGATCGCAAATGGTGTAATCTACGGCCTAGTTCTTAACCTTCCGTATGAGTTCAAATCTGGGCATTTTGAGGTCATTGTTTTGCAAATTGCATTTTCTAAATATATTTGACTTGCAGATCTGAAGCTCCAGTTTCAACTTGGAAGTATTCAAGAATGAAGTAGTTCACTTTAATGGAAATTTCGGGTAAAAATCGGGAAACCTAGGGGACAGTTAGTTCAATTGAATGATATTGACCGATATAAGAGCTCAGGTGCAAGTGAGCTGGGTTTGCATCTCCGATGTTTTATTATACATTGCTTGTCATGAGTATTTGAAATCAAATATAAAAGGCAGTTAAACGACTAAGTTGTGGTGTTTGTGATTGAGAGTACAGGCAACTTCTTGACAGGGTGGGTAAATTTTCTGTGCGGGCGGCAAAGTTTTGTCCGGGCGCTAAAGTAGTGTGGAAGATTTTGTACGGGCGGAGCCCCCGGACAAAACAGCTAGTGGAGAACACTGCTTGACAAGGTATCTGAAGGCTGGCAGACACCGGAATAGAGCCTCCTGGAAGCTCTGGACTAATTATATGGATCAAACATATGCATACCCCACCCTCCTTCTTCCTCTTTCTCCTTCGCTTCCCCTTCTTCTCTTTCGTTTTCTCCTTTTCTTTTTTCTGTTCTTTTCCTTCTCTCTTTCTCCTGTTCTTGCAAATGATGGGAGGCGGTTGCCCCCTGCCCTATGTGGCATCGCCCTGTTTTTCTTTGCTCTTTTTCTGATTGACTCAAGATTTCTTCGTACAGTAAAGATTGTGTTGTGTACGGCCATGCACCTACTATTTAAAATTCGTTTTCTATGGATTAATCAGTCGAGACAACACCAAAATAAAGCACAATAAGGCATAGGCGTAACTTTTTGAGGCTGGGGGCTGAAACTTGTTTCGGATCGCCGTCCTGGGGAGGGGTCTAAGGGGAGAGGTGTCCCCGTTCCCTTTGGAAAATTTTTGGGTATTTGAGGGTCCTCAGATGCAATTTGGTGTAACATTTTGGGCAAAGTTTAAGGAAAATTACTGCAAATTTTTTACATTTTTTACATTTTTTACTGAAGACACAAATAAGGGGTTTTTGGCCTTGGATGTTGGGGGCAGAAGCATACTTCAACCCCCCCCCCCAAATTTTTGACGGGGGGCTTTAGCCTCCAGTCACCCGCTTCCTGCAATAAGGGAGACACATAATATTACTTCAAAGTTTAATTCATTTTATTAATTTTTTTTTATTTTTATTGTCAAAATGTTCGTTAAGTGATTGACTCATGATACCCCCAATATATATATTCACGTTCTAAACTTTAAATGGTCACATGCTGGGAATGGTGAGACAGTAAATGTTTGAGATTGCCAAACATTACATAATCCGGACAGGGGGGAATGAATACCCATAGACGGAAGGTTACCTTGGTCGAAGGTTCACTCAAGACCGAAGATTCCCCGGGACGAAAATATATTCCGAGTTACCGGTAGGGTTGGGGTTTTGGTTAGGTAGAGATTCATGGATCAGGCGTATCCCCTGATGCACAAATTAGCTGTCTGTATTTTTTTGTGTAACTTGCAATGATACGCACCTTTTCTCCAAGAGAGGGAGAACTTTTTACTCTGTGACACCATATGTGTAAGGTCTCACAACAACTTGGCGTTAGGGTGTATACTACTGTATTGTTTTAGCTTTACTCTCGGTTCCTGTGCTCTTTTTGTTTGCGCTTTATGTATAATGGTGTTTATGTAATACTAAATCTGCATTCACATAAACAATGGAGAAAACAGAAAACGTTATGCGTGCGAGGATTGCAAGTTTCAGGTATTTTGTAACGAACGATTTAACTAATATTGTGATAGATGGGTGACATACTGTAACACCTCACCTCACCCCACCCCCTACAAAATTATGTGTCTTAAAACGGTTTTTGGACGATTTTATTTTTTGGGTTGAAAAACCATAGGGGGAAAATGCCTGCCCTGCCCCCGGGTTAACTTTTCGTAGTTGTCCTTCGACACCCAGCCGAAGGGACTTATGAAAAGTAAGATTCGATGAGCAGCTCTTTAATACACACCACTTATCTTACAGCTGGCCCAGATTATCTAAAGAGTTCCATGTGCTTTGCACAGAAGCAGCTCCATCAAACTGTGCATACACTAAGCCTAATGGACACACTGTGAAGGTATGTGAAGTTCCAAAGTTCGAGTCATGTTCAATCTGTAGAGGGCAGTATGCTAAATTCTACACCACACACCTACATCCGAATTTTTGTAATAACCTCAAATAGCAATCAATTTCGCTGTCGTGTGGACTGAGGGGTTGGATACTTCCGATTTCGAAAAATGGGTCTTTAGGGGGTGAAACTTTGTAAACGTTTGATATTTTTGAAGTCAATTGTTCCATAATCATATAGACTGCTTTTATAGCTCCAGGCATTTTGCCAAATTTTTAGAGTGTATAAAGGCACATAACCAAGTTGTACTTGAGTAATTAGGGCATAGATTGTTCCCACAAGACTTTTGACAAAATTAGTCAAAATTTGAATGAAAAACATTTCTCTCCTTAGAGAGACTCTCTTTAGAGAGTACTTAAATCAAGTCTAGATGAAAAAGCAATGGAAAGAAATAAACTTTTGAATTAATTATTTCCTTGATTTATTAGGACCCAGATGGCAGAAATGGGAAAGAGATAACAAAATAAGAAGAAAATGAAAACAATCAACAAACTGAACGTTACTTGTCAAACAAGACTTGTTGTTACTCAAAGTTGAATGACTGAATACTTACATAACCAAACAAGATAAGGGCTGTGGTTTATCACAGGATCACAAAATTTGCTCTTCGTTCTTCAATTAAATTTGAACTGTAGTTAAATATTTACGATATCTTCAAAGTAGTATAATAAAATAATCTATTAACGAGCAAAAACGATAATGAGAACAAACTTAAAGAACTTGCTATATAGTTTCGAACGTTTGGAAAGTTGCGAGGTAAGCTAGAAAACTATAAACACAATATCAATCCATACAACAATATTACCACATACGAAAACAAAAATAATACAATGCTAAAAGAAAAAACAAGAAGACCATCCATAAAGTTGCAAATTCCATTTCTGTAAGTTCTCTTCGCATCATGTGGTTAATGAAATTTTTCAAAAAAACTGACACATATAATGACTAAATCCATTTTTGACGCTATTACCTCTAACAAATAACGTTTGATCTCATAAATGCAAATGCACAAGCCTATGTGGTCAGGTACTGAGACCTATGGTATACGTTTGCATTCGATCGTCCTTTGAACTGAAGAGTAATTTACCATGCAATTTTGTCATAAAATAAGCCGCCTTAAATCAAGCTTACAATGTTTTGACCTTTCACCAATGACGTCATCAATTTTGCATGTTTAAGGTGGCACGGTCAGGTTCCTTTTTTCCAAGTCTGAACGTCATTAAACGTATGATTAGGGAGGACGACGCAACGCAACACTACCTCAACTCTAATTTTGGTGTTTCTTGACCTATATTTGACCATAGACTTCGACTCTTAATTACCAAACATCCTTATTTTAAGTTTTTCCTATTGTTGTCTAGATAACACGTGATTTAATGTCTATTGCAACAAGTTGATAAGCAAATAATGTCTAAAACCCAAATAGTTGCTACACGACCGGTAATTCTGGAAGGGAATATTTTAAGTCCAGCCCAACAACAATCGTCGTGGATTTCTTTTAATTCTGTCTTATCCTGTGACTTGAAAAATAGTATTTCACCTCTCCACATATAGGGAAATGAGATATTGTTTTTTACCTTACATCAGAAATGGGCAGATATGTGGGGTTTTCCGAGTATGGCGGTGCGTGAATATTTGTATATGTGTGTATGTACAGACAATATGTTGGAAACTCCTAGCCTTAATACCAACGAGTTTAAACTTGACTAAACATTAGATCAGTGGTTCCCATCCTTTTTCAGCGCGCCTCCCCCTTTCACCGAATGGCGTTGGGCAAACGCCCCCAGTCTATAGCATACTGTTGCCATGAATTATAATAAAAACACATGGTGAAATAAAAGGGAGGCATACACATACATTGTTTTTACGTACGGGTCCGACACAGGGAAGCAAAACAGCACTGCGGGATTCAAAAAGCTGACTCTCTTTTGTGATGGTGAATCACAAAGTTGGTGTTAGGGACCGAGAAAATTTTTGGAATTTTACAGATGCCAAAGGCCCACGGAAGTGTGGACAGTTCCCACGATGGCTCCTAATGGGGCTCAGGGGCGATGTCTCAATGGGGGACAGGCGGCAAAGCCCCGGGAAGCTCTGGTATATTACCGAAATTGTCGACACAAGAATGCGGCATTGTACACTCTAAAAAATTACTGCCCAACCTGGGCAAATATTTACCCAGCCGTTGGTTCTGTATGCCTCCTAACCGGAATTGGGTAAAGTATTGCCTAACTTAGTTGGTTAAGGGTTTTACTCATTAGTTGGGCAAAACAATTGCCCAACCATTTGCCCAACTAGTTAAGTAAACATTTTGCCCAACCGATTGGGCAAAAATTTTGCCCAACTTTTAGGTAAAACATTTAACCAACCAAGTTGGGTAATTTATTACCCAATTCCGGTTAGGAGGCATACGGAACCAGCGGTTGGGTAAAACAAGTTACCCAACGGGGATAGAACATCTCAGAGAAGTCACCCTCTACAAGTTTTAAAAGTTACCGTTCTTTCAAGTTTATTCACAATAACTGTTACCATACACATATGCATACAGAAATATTTGCAAAGTATGTATGTACAAGAAAAATGTTAACACAAATGAACTTTAACAAAAAAAAAATCACATTTTTAAACTAACAAAAGAAAACAAAGGTGACTTCTCAAGTTACACCATATATGACTTAAAAGCTAGTTTGTCCCCACAAACCGAGACAAAGGAGACCCCCTTGACCCACAAGTCAATGAACTTTTTCCTGCCAAGTCTCGAAAAATCCGCTTCCACGCGTGTTGTTATGTCACATTTAATAAATCTTAATAACGAACCGTTTGACATGAAATTAGACTCAAAACCCATTTCGCACCTTGCTTTCCATAAGTGCAACTTAACTGAACAGAAAATAACCCAGAGTCTGTTAATAACAGCCTTTGAGAGAGGCAGAGCAGGAGCTCCAAAGATGAAAAAAATCGGTCAAAAACCTTGCCCTGCCCTGCCATGTCAAAATAAACCATGTCCACCCAACGCAGCACATGCCGTGCTCTCACGCAATTCCCAAACACATGAAAAATAGATTCAACATTTTTACACCCTGGGTATGGGCACATGCCATTACTAATCCCCCACCTCTGCAACTTATCCCCTGTTTAAAGTACCAAATGAGCCACCCGCCACTGAAAAGATTTAAATTTGACCTCCAATAAAGGGTTGAAAACAAACTTCCAAATGGTTTCCCACGGTAGGTGGTTAAGCTTTCGACAGACCCGAGGTAATAACCCTTTTGGCCGAAGATGATACACAATGTCTTTTAACGATAACCGTTTCCTCAATACCTCGTTATCGTCTTCTAGTAAGGATACAAAAGCTTTACATCCCTCAGTTAGAGAGACAGTACAATTATCAATGTTTGGGAGCATATTCGACCAAACGTTTGGACAATAACGCCGTAATCGCTTTGCAACAAAGTACCTTGTCAAAAGAAAGTGTGACTCCAAATGATCACTCTGGACCATGTCAAGCAAAGGACGAACCAAAAAAGACTTGAGCTTCGAGGTTAAATCGTCCAAACCAAGTCCACCTTCTAATTTGTTCAAAACTACAATACGGAGCTCCTAAAGTGCCAGTCTGCATGTCATGATGGTGAGATAATATATCTGACCAAGTTGTCATCCTTTCTCTAAGAAGTCGACATGGTGAGATAATTTATCTCACCATGTCGACATCTTTTGCTTAGGAATTCGACATGGTAAGATAATTTGTCTCACCATGTCGACATCCTAATTTAGGAAGTCGACATGGTGAGGTATTTAAAAACAAGTTATAGAACGCCATTTGCGTGATATATAGCTAGTTTAATGAGCGCAATCAAGAGCAAAAGTGGTGTGTATAGTGCCCGTTTCTACGTACTTAAAAAGAAAAGTGGTGTGTATAGCCAGTGACCCTGTCAAACTATTCGAAGTAGGAAGCATAATGTTTCGCTGGAGGGGCCCAAGACGAGGTAGCAGCGAAGAACGTTTTACGGTGTAAACCCTGTGTACTATACCATGCCATTGCGGGCAAGGCCATACACAGGCATTTTTGGCTGGGGGCTAAAACTGGAACATTACTGATCTGTGGCCTGGGGGAGGGGTCTGAGGGGAGGCACAAAATTATAACTTCAGAAGGGCGTAGATCGCAAATGGTGCAATATCTGAGCGGATTTCAGCTTGAAAATGAAGACGAAAAGTAGTGGTGTTTTACTACGCAAAAATAATTACGAGAAAAATCTTAGCCATCTTTTCATTCCATATCTGTTATTGTCCCACTTAATAACTTTGCCTCATACAATCATATGAGCCTCTGCTTTACTGAGGATTGAAAATAGTGACATATCGGATTTGTAGAAAAAAGGAGATTTGCAGGTGGACTGGTGGAGAAAATAATTGCTAATAACGATGTTATCGCGTTTTCTCGGCAACATATTGTTGAAAATATCAACATTCAACAGTGAGCTCGATCGATGTTCTGTTAGTTTGCACAATAAACATCGCACTGCATACAGTGCAATAATAAATCGCTGCTATGTATGTTAGAGTAAAGCCCTGGTGGAGGCCATGGAGGTGAAGCTTAAGCATTTAGATTTTTTACACGCCTTGAAATTAAGGCCCGAAAATTCGTGATCAATTTCATTGTTTTGGCCAACTGGTACTCTTCACAAAGAACAGATTTGGAGAACAGGTGTGACGCCTGACGGAAATCGGAGTGTTCTGGAATTTATGTCAATTAAGGCTTTTAAGAGGCCCGACACGGAATTTCAGTGGCATAAATCTGTATGCAACGTTTGGGATGATGGGTCAGAGCGAAATTTGATCACGGTGGTAGCAATGCGCTGTCAATTGATTAAGAAGCCTAACTGGAAAGGAAAATTGAAAAAAAAAATTTGACAAAATATCATGTTACAAAGAAGTTTTCCAACACTAGTATGAACTGAGGTTTGCATGTGAGGGCATTTTCCAACTTGAAAGTAGCTAATCAAGATTGTTTTCAAGCATTGCGATCATAACATTTTCTTCTATTTTACCGTGTTTTCCCTGTATGTTTTCGAAGTTGGAAAAGGTACACTTTGAAAATTCCTGGGAGCAATTTCCCCCTGCCCTCGGCTGTGTACGGCCTTGATTGCGGGCCATGTATTGCATAAATATTTGTTTATACTAGAGGAAAATAGTTCCGCTCTAATTTAATGTTTTTTTTCCCAGAATCTAAACTGTCCGAAAATTTTTAGGTAAGCCTACACTAAAAAGAATCTGTACTTATTTAAAGCTTACACAGGTCAATTGTCCGAGCAGTTGCATGGGCCCTGTCGGGCACAACTTACATTGTACTTCCCTCGTCGAGTCACTAGCCGTACCGCACGACAGACACAATATAACATTTTAGTTTAAGAAAATGAGATGAAATTCCCGGCATTTACATAAATCGATATATTATACTTAGTTACTTGAAAAGATAAAAAAGGTTTGGCCTACATTAAACTATAAGTAACGGAACTGAGGAAGAGTGGGCATAGTGCACCGAAAATGTTGGGGTTTAACCCAGAAATGACCCTTTTGAAAGCCAAAATAGGTAAACCGACCATGGGTGGCAACAGAAAGTTTCCCGACAGGGGGCCGGGCCATGCCAGAGACGCCGACTTCCGACAACCGCTATGTCGACGGGGTGGTGAGAAGGGGATATGGAGGAGCCCAACTATCCCATGCCATTGCAGGGAATATTTTGCATAATATCGCCTAATACTTCAAGAGCCGAGTTGTGTAGGTTTTTTATATGATCCCTGGTAGGAACACAACTTTTCTCCTTGGGACATTGAAAAGCACGTGGGAACCCTCCATCGTATTGAGTAAAAGAATCAAACATCCAATTCTCGGTCTTTAAATTTTCAACAAATTTTCGGTAGTTTGTAACGTTTGCTTTTGAAAAATTCCAGCTCCAAAAAAAATCTGGTTTAATAGATCTGTATTCTTTCCAAGAGCAGTGTATTCCTTTCTCGTTACAAATTGAGCATGGTCCAAAGCGCTCTGTCCTTGCATAATTATCTTTACAAAAACATGCTCTGTAACCTGCATGAAGTGTCGTATTTGTTCCTGCAGGACAATCCAAGCAGTCTTCCTCAGACTTTCCTGTTCCATTTTTTACGTATTTTCCAGGGGGGCATTTTTTGCAACCTATAGGCTCATCATCTTTTGGGATCACACCTATTTCATCCTGATAAAAACCGCCTTTTGACGAAAAAGGAAAAGAGAAAAACATGAGATTAAGAAAAGTATGGTACTAGAATGCAGAATGATGATATTATTCTCTTCATGTTTGGCCCCTGTTCTAATGCTGTGCCGCTGTTGAGCCACTTTCGATGGCTCAACTATACCATATTTTTGTTGGAACATTTGTAATTTAGGTAAATTCTCAGACTAAAGCCTTCACATTATAAGGCCCAGGTTAAACGTAATTAAATTGTTACTTTGTCTCATGAACCAGCCGTTGCATTAGTATCGTTACTATGGTTATATTTGGATGACAATAATGTTTGTTGCAAAAGTAAGACCACGAATCTAGTACCCCGTGATACTTCATCGCCAAGATACTAACTGTATTCCGCATTTAAGATTTTAGACTACGGTATTTTGTCTCCCAGTTTCGTCTAATGCCCTTTGGAATATTCTGGTTGTTAAATTCGCTGCTTTTGGACGACCTTTCAAAGTAACGAAGAAGGGAATGTTTCATTCCCTACTTTGCCGATGGTTCCCCGTTAAAATGGGGATTCTTTTCTACGTCAATTATTGTCGCTTACGGCTGAGGGACAAATTTAATTTTAGGCCTATGTTCCATAACACGAAGAAATTTTGACGTTTACGACCCTCATCATGTCAGCGTTATTCGATAATTTGCGAATTGACGAGATAGTAGGGTTTGCTGTATTACATATTATTGATCCTGTCTTACAATGGAACCAAAAGGTGAACAACTGGGTTAGAGTTTGAAGACCAACTTTTCCTTGTCAATCATCGAAGATAATCTCTGTGATCAACAATCTTAGGCATGGCTGATTAGCCGATTATTTGCATGACTTCCTCAGTGGAGAAGGCAATGGCTACCACAAGCACCCACGCTGGGCATTCACTGTTAAAGTGGCCTTTGTGCATTGTTAATAGCGTTATGCAAGAAACGAGCAGCTGTTACTAGCCGGCCAACCAGGCAAATCAATTAGCACGCTTGAAAAGAAGCAAGTTGGGTCACCCGGGCTTTCCTTTAAATTTCCGGGGAAGCATGTAACAATTTTCTAACGGAGTTACATGCGATATGAGTCCAGACAACAGTACTGGAATGAATAATTCTCCTTGACGATTTTTAATGGCAGGACGATTTTGTGAAGCTTTTGGCCGAAATTGTCCAAAAGCAGTAATTTTGTGATCCCATTTTCACCTCCCGCAATTTCAGTCCCCTACAAGCTACACCCATTCAGTTCAGCCCTTCCACCCCTCCAACTCTCCCTTCCAGCAGGTCCCATTTGACGTATAAAATAAACCCTTCTTAACAAACATACCAGGGGCGGATCTAGGATTTTACAAAAGGGGGGCGAACTCCCTGAAAGGCAAATTTGGAAGCTACAACCGTCAAATGTACGAGGCCTCTACGGTTGGGGGTCTGAGGAAAATTTGATATTAAACACTTTATTTTTTCCGGCACCTGTTGATCAAAACAAGTATACACTGAGTATGCAGTGCACTTTGGGATTGTCCCAAAAAGGTAAGTGATGCAGAAAAGGGAGGATCGTTGGAACCTAGAAAACCCTCTGGATCCGAGCCTGTATACACTCCAATAGATCAAAGCGCTGAGAGAGTGTGTTCGCAAGTGAAGGACCTGCAACAGAGAAAGGATTGAACTGATGGGACTTTTTTTCTATAGACGGAACTATAAAAAGACCTTGTATATATCCGATATAGTAAGTCGATCTCGGTATAGGTTCGCCCAGAGTAGCAGAGGTCTTTAGTTTCGGGCTTTCGTTTCTCAGTGGTGGAGCAATGGGGAGTAGCATTACCGGCAATATGGAAATTGCTTCCTACTCGAACTCCGTGCCCTCCCGCCTTAGTTTGCAGTGAAAAGGTATACCTACATCGATTGTTCGCCAGCTTTGACTCTTTTGGAATGTTACTGTTACTTTGTGAAAAAATCAAATTCTTTTCAAGAAAACGCGCTGAAGCAAAAGTCGACACGTTATTTAAATACAAGACTTCCAACACAGCGGCGAAATTGACGAAATGTAACCGAATGAATTAGTATATTAAATATTTATGTTTACAAGTAGGTAGTAATTCTGACATGTGTTGTTCTGGAAGGTTTGTATTGTATAGCAGGCTGCTTATATTGGTCTTTTCTCTGGTCTCAATGTCTAGAGTTATAAGTGAACTGTTCACCGTTTGTTTCCTGTCCATCTGCACACTTTTCTATTTCTCTTTAAGAGTTAGTTAGATGAGGTTTTACGGCTCAGTTTTTAACCAATTGGTTCAAGTCGGGCCGGCTACGGCCTTTTTTCCAGTTGTGGCTCACTGGCTTGTTTTCCCTACTCCATTGCTTATGGTGAACACCAAGCACAATAGCAGTAGGTTCCATTTTTTAAAGTCTTTAGAACATAAATGATAGGTATTAGGAACCAGTTTAACTGATCCCTGATAGGCTCTTCTTTGTCTTACCTTTTTCAAGTGGGTAAAATTCCTCAGATCTGTTAGCAGAGGTATGAAATACGGTAGTTTCACACAGAAATTCTTAACTGTTTCTTTGTAATGGCGGATTAACCAAAGTAATGATGTGGTTGAAGAACTCTTCCTCACACTGTCAAAGCTCTTTGTAAAGACTAGCTCGCACTAAGGGGCTATGTTAGTTCCTGATTTGAGGGTAGGGAAGTAGAAATGGAAACTATCAATCGTCTGAGCACTGAAAATGGGTTTGTTTTAGGAGAGAGCCGGTTTCTTTTTTCTTGCGTAGGTAATCCACCACCCTCCCTTAAAGCTGAGTAAGAAATTGTTAGAACTAAAAGTGCTGCTCCCAACTGGTCTGCACCAACTATCTGCTGACGGCTCCAGCTTCAACACCTGTTTGTTTTGAGCGTTCTGCTGCTCAGTGAGAGAGCTCTGTTACTGTAATTGTGTGATCTTCCAACAATCACTCAGATTACCTTTCTGTTACGCCGCATTTGCCTGGGCCATGTGAGGGCTGTCTCTCTGATGTTCTATGATTGGGAGGCTAGAAGTCATAATAGTAGGGTCCCTCAAGGTTTGACAGGTTGAGACGCTGGCTAGTTTCGTTCACGCCGGAAAGTCGTAGTCACTCATCTTGGGCCGAAGGATGCCTCTGGACTGCCGCCACTAGGAACACCACAATTACAGTACACTGGGCCAACGCTGCTGAGTTCTCGGAGTCATGTAGATGTAGGGTCAGAACTAGTTGTCGTATGATTGTTTCTTTCATGACTTAACTTGCTTAGAGTGAGGTATGGACCTATATAGTTACCCCCCCCCCCCACGGCAAGGAGGGCCGAGAGTATCTGAGTAGTTGTGTTTAATGTTCAAAGTCATGACTTTATTGTATTTCTGTATTTATGAGTTACATGTTTATGTTTAGAGAAGAAGGAATAAGTGAGGGTCAGAAACCAGTGGCCTATATCAATAATACATTTTGAAAGCTTTGGTCATCCTCCACCAACCTTTATCATGTTTTTATTCTTGTGCTATGTAGCTGTACATAATCTATGATAAGACAAAGCCAAACAATCCACATCCTACTTGAATTAGTAATAAGTGCTTTGGAAAGTAAGGTGTATTCCCCTTACTCATCTGCTACCAAGTCGTAGATGCTTAACTAGTAGTGTTACAGTTTTGAAATATGAAATCCAAAAATAAAGAATGTTGAAGTGTAAATTACTAGCTCATGGAAGGTGCATTTCCGGCAGTATGGAGAGTATCTCAAAGTGCTTGCTAAATTTGCTCCCTACTCGAATTTTGTCCACTGTCGCCCGAGCCTCCAATGAAAGGGTCTCATAACGTCACTGTTCTCAAGCTTTGGCCCCTTTCGGAATGTTTCTGTTACTTTAAAGTCAGTAGGCAGTCGCCCCAAACTTTCCTTTGAAAAATCAGCAAGTCCTTGCAAATTTCCTCTTATTACATTACAAGTACCACTGAAGACATTTTGAACATAACTATTACAAACAATAGGTAAAGCAAGTAGAAATTATCCTTGAATTTCACAATTCACTAACAAAAACATTGTCACATGATCAAAATAGGTCATTCATGAACTACAGTGACGGAGCATACTAACTCTGATTGGGGTGACTGCCTATTGCCTTTAAGAAAGACCTTTAAGAAAGAAGTCACATCCTTTCCAAGAAAACGCGCCGGCAAAGAACTCGAACAATTAGTAAATAAATGCAAGACTTACAAAGACACCAAAAATAATGATAAACGTTACCACGGGGACAAGAGGCACAATTCGTTTCCTCACTAAATGTTCCCCTTGGACAAAGATAGCATGTGAATCTTTCGTCACAGGTGAATCCTCCATCTTGTAAGAAATAAGCGAATTCCTCATTCAAATGAAACTGTGGAACATATGTAGGCGTTACACATTTTCTATTAAAGAGAAAATTGGACAAATGAACCCGAATGTAATTAGTTCACGTGATTACGTTTACGAGGGGGTAGTAATTCTTAGATGTTTTGTGGGGTAGTAGGATTATTTAAAGGAAAGAAACAATTACAGAAGTATGTCTTACATATGAACGTTTGGCCATTGTGCATAGCGAAGATACCTGCAATCGATGAAACTGCAAAAAAATAGAAAAAGACGGTTTAAAATGAAAGATAACGGAGATAACAGAGGCAATGCTGTTGACGAGTTGTTTCCCGTTTGAAGTTTATCAGACTTGGGGTTTAGGAGCTTGCGATACACTTTCCTCTTACACAGACACCCGCAAACATGCATTCAAACACACACACACACACATCTTTATATTTCTGATGCTAAGTGAATTACAATCTCTCATCTCTGTATACATTACTTTTATGGATATGAAAGTACCAGTTAAGGGTAGAATATTAAAAAGAGGAAACGTCAAAGGCAAGAAATACAAAGCTTACGGTACCTATTTTTAGGAAATATTCCTTAGCCTATTTGTTGTATTTGTTGAATATAAGTGAACCGTTAACAAAAGTACCAATCAGAATCTATAATAGGTCCATCCTTTCTTGCTTACATCTCTAATAGTCATTGATTTTAAATTTGTCAATCCAATGATATTTTCTTTTTTGTTGCTAGGAATGTTTCCCATTTGATTTTAATCCATTTCAATTTAATCCTTTCAATTTCCATTTTCACTATTGCAGTTTTACAATATTTACCAACTGGGGTCTGGCCGTTTTTCGATTTCAATTTTTATCCGTGACTCTTTTACGTACTGCTCTCTTCAGTAGAGACAAGTCAAAAGACGAATGCCAGACACCTTTGTTCAAAAATGGTTAATCATCTTTTCTACATTGTTTTTATGTTGAAGGTGAACAAGAGTGGTTTTGTTTCTCTTAGGACCTCAAAGCTTACAGAACATCTTTATATGATTTTAAACAATCTATGAATAATTTTCCCACTTGCATTTTAGCTTAGACACTAACTGTAAATAAGAAACAGTCGTTTCGAAAAATATTCCCTGCAGGTGACTGGGCCAACAGAAAATGTTTTTAATAATACTACTCTAAATGGTAAGTCTCGGTTTACTTGTCATTACTAAGAAAGCAAGTATCCGATTCTTTTGTTTGGGCTGATCCTTATTATTCTTTAAAAGTTACCTCTTGTGGATTTTGCAAGTGTTGCTTCAATTCGATTGGGGGTACCTTCTTTAGACTAGATTGATTTATTGGATACATGAATATCTCTGACTCCTCCGATCGACATCTGCAGTGAGGAAGCAGTTCTGACGGGGATTGTTTGGTCGCATGCAAAATTTTCTGAACTACTCTTGTTGTGAAAGCGGTCAGACTTAAAGTAGCCACATCACGTATAATTCAACGGTTTAACTGTTTAGGATCTTACACGATATGTTTCCTTCAACGCAAATCAGGCATTTCTACCATTTAGAACTTGCTTTAGTTTTCGATCAAAAATTGAAACTTAGTATACCCTCTCCCGGCCTTGAAAGGTTACTCTTTCCGAAAACTTTCCCATACTTGTTACGTCATTTAACGTTACACTTGCTCATTGTAATTGTGTTATCCTCCTAACATTCGAAGCAGTGTTGCATTCGATTGTGCCAGTGATAAAGGTTCTCACAAAGTAAAAACTCGTAAATTTAGATTGAAAACTCGTAGATTTTGAAAATGTCGCACTCTTGCGTATCTGTTGTTTGAGTCAACTAAAGGAATTTCACGCAATTTAACATCTCACTTGCAATGAATACTTGTACTCTTTCCAAAAGTCCCTCCGGCTGGATGCCGAAGGGCGAAAAAGAAACGTTACCCCCGAAGGAGTTCTACTTTGGAAACTGAATTAAAGTAATGAAGATTTTCACTCTCGTAAGTGACTATTTTCCAACTTACAGTGTTGTATTTTTTTTAATTCCAGTTAAAGCTACATTTCTGATTTGGGTCATGTCATTACCGTACAAGTGTCTGTAAAGGAGAAGAAGAAGATATGGATTTGGCAAATGGTAGATAATTGACAATTGGGGCGTAACCTACCATTGTCACCACATGCAGAGATGCGTGTATAAATCCATGTCTTGGCGAATGCTGCTAAAACCAAGAATTCAAAGTAACACGATAGAAACAACAAACGCATACTAATTTAATCTATATGATCCGCACCCCAGATCAGTGTTATTATCCAATAAATTGTTTGAAACAAAACTTCGCTGTGAAAGTTCCAAACGCTCATCAGTCCTGAGCTTCACCGGCACATCATGATGAGGTAAAGTAATTAAAAAGACAAGATTGCAGTTCATGCCAAGAACGTCTGTTCTATGATTCCTTGTCGAAAGGAAGCAATACTTGTCCAGTGTTTCCACACTGTCGGTGCTGCTAGGTGTCGGGAGGTGCCGGATGTCGGCAGTATAAAATACCTTGACATGCTCTATTTGTAGGGCATAAGATAAACCATACAAACAGGATTTTAAATGTTTACGTCTGTTATCATTAAATGCAGTGGCGCCGGCACCGGGGACATGGGGACGCGTGCCTCCTTATCGACTTCAGAAAAAAAAAATTGAAAATTTTAAAATGATCCCAAAAGACGTTAAGCTATAGGCTTCTGTCTGTTGGGGGTAGGATGAGGTGTGTTTTCGACCGAGTGATGGATCTATTGTAACCATTTTCTATCCCAAATGGTTGTCACACTGTCAGAATTATCGCAAATCCTTTGCACCCTATCAAAATTTTCGCGCGCTCGGCGATCTTCTAACCTTACCTCAATATTGTCCTTATTATCAATAATTTCTGGTAGCAACTCCCGCAGAAGCACAGCAACAAAAGTTGAAAGCTGTCTCCGAATTTTCAGGTAAAAGACTGGCTTTGTGATTGGCAAATAGGTTTGTTGGGAAATTGAAAGTGTCTCGATGCAGGGCACAGTGGCGGATCCAGAGGGGGGGTCGCCGACGTCCGGACCCCCCCTCAAATTTCCCAATTTGCCCTTTTTCAAAATTGTTTTTTTTTTTCACACTAGCCTAACAAAATAAAAAATAAAAAAAAAAACCACGACAGTTTGACAGGTAACGACAGTTGTCCAATTCCGAGGAGATTTTGGTTACCCCCATCCAGTATCGATCAATCCACCCGTAAAAGTCTAGCCATGTATCGCAGAAACTTTCAGCAATATGTTTGACTATGGTAGCCTGTATTGCCCGCCCCGAAACACGAACAGCGCAATCGTTTAATAGAGGATGTGACTACAGTATGTCTTACTGCCTGCAATGGAGTAGGGAAAAACATGCCAGTGAGCCACAACTGCAAAAAAGGCCGCGGCTGGCTCGACTTAAACCAGTTGGTTAGAAACTGAGCCGTAAAACCTCATCTAACTCTAACTCTTACTGCCTGCGTGACAGACAGGCATTCTAATCACTTTTTCGCTTGGAACCACGTGTGGCGTGCTTGGGCTTTCAAAGTAATACAGTAAAACGCGCTGATATTACGTCATACTCACTAGCTAGCGCTTTATGCAACGTATTACTACTGAGTTCTAATATTGATTCCAAAAGGTCACTGCTAGTCTTTTGGTCTAACAAAATAATGATCTGTTCACACTCCCTAAACGCTACATCTACGAAACCTTCCCTCTACCCGCTAGTATCCCTCCTCTCATGAACACGATATGATATTCATGGTCTGGAATTACTCTCTCCATTTATTAGTGTTGCCCTAGTGATGGGAATAAAAAGCCAATCTTAGTTTAAAGTCCACAGTCAAGAGTTGACCAGAAGTCGCAATGGACGAATCGGTGTTTGTTTCGTTTTAAAAATACTATATGAAATCACCACCAGGTCAAATAACGCAATGTTACTCGGTTCAATTTTTTGACGTCTTTGGACCGATGACAAGTCTGCTGTCGCAAATAAAAAGCAAACATTCGACTTCAGTCATCTGTTTTGACAGAGTATTTTTGACAGTCGCGCCGCAACTATATAGGAAACACAACATACAGTATTTTAACCCCCTCCCCCAGTCGAGATAGCGGTGGCGCCAGGTGAGGGAAGGGTTCATGCCCCCGTCGGGGAAGGCTGACCAACTATCGGGGAAGTTTTACAGGTTCGTCGGGGAGTCCTAGTCGAAAGTATGCAGTCCCCGACGACAACTAGTCGCCCCGACGGCTTACCTGTTCTTTGCCCTTAAAAGGATAATTCCTCTAATAAGAACCCAAATTTTCGGCGCGCTACGCGCGATGTAGAGTCACTCTATTTTCTTCAATAGTTCCATTCCACAAAAGCAGGATAGCACAAGTCTTGTCCACCTTTACAAGTAACATATAGGCAGAGTACATAGTATATGTAAAGTTCGTAACTTTCATCCCATATCGCAAAGCCTAGTTGGTGTTCTCTTGTGTGTGTGTCATGCGGTAGAGTCAGTTGGTGAGTGACTTACGGAGCAAAGTTTGTCTATTTTATCTTGTAGTCCAGGTGGTTTCGATACAAATGTATGTTACACCCGATACGGTCTACAAACCCACAGTTCGTTTTTCGTTTCGTCATATATTTTATGTGTTAGACTATCAAACATGTTCCCCCGCTTCGCGCGCTTTTCAATTTCACGATCCAGATTCAAAGAACACTATCAGTCCGCAACTCGGATCTTGAAGTATTAACTGATATGATGCAAGATATGCCGGCAATAGCATGGGATAACGAGGCTCGTCCATTTGCCCTTCTCATCATCCCCTCGAAATAGGGAATGTCGGAACTAATTGGGGTAGCTGACATGGCCCGGCCCCCTGTTGGAAAATTCTGCCGCCACACATGGTCGATTTACTTATTTTGGCTTTCATAAGGGTAATTTCTGGGATAAAACCCAAAATTTTCGGTACGCTTTGTCCACTCTTCCTCAGTTCCGTTATACTTATAGCTAAATGTAGTACAAACCCTTTCCACCTTTTCAAGTTAATAAGTAGAAATACATGGATTTATGTATACATGGATTTATGTAAATGTCGGAAATTGAATCGCATTTCGCTAAACCTGGTTAACGTTCACTTGCGTCTGTCGTACGGTACGGCTAGTGAACCGAGGAGGGAAGTACAATAAAGTTATGCGCGATAGGGCCTAACTGTCCGGACAATTGTTCTATATAAGCTTTAAATTAGTACAAATTCTTATCAGTGTAGGCCTACCCCAAAAATTTTCGCGCGCTTCGCGCGCTTTGCATTTTCACCGTTTAGATTCCAGGTTTTGATTCCAGTTTTTGCATGTCTCTTGGTTTATCCTTTCTTTGTCAATATGCCGTAAATTGTATAATCGCTGACGTTTATGGGAACCAAAATTTAAAAAAAATGAATATGCCCTTTTTATGTTGGACCCCCCTCAGAGAAGACCCTAGATCCGCCCCTGGGGCATGAATGCAGGTTTTGTCATGGTTATCTTATTTCATGAAAAAATTCGGCCCACTTCGCGCGCATTCGTCACGGTTTTCACTCCATCTCATGACCATTATTAAGGTAATAATACAAGCAAACTATTCTGATCACATCACTTTCCGAAAAAAAAGAAGTACATCTCTACTCTCTGTAGGGGCCTATGGGATCTTTCAATCGAATTTGTGGAAGGCTGAAAGTTTCCATTTGCCGTTATACATTTTCTAAAATTTTTACCGAGCGCCTCGCGCGCAGCCATTGCCGTTATAGACGGTGATTGCTAATACACTTACGACGAAAAAGCCCTTTTGCTTTACCTATTAGGGACGTCTAATATCACCTCTTTGCACCGATACTCTCCCTCCCATTCCCCATTGCTGGAAGCTTTTCGTCTGGATTTTCATTCAAACTTAGTAAAAATACGATAGTTGTAAAGTGCTCTGCATCATACTCTATAGTATCACTTGGATGTCAGGTAATAATCATCATATCAGTGCACCATTTCTTATAATTAATCCAGAGATCCCAGGAGGGACTATACCGGTGTCTGCCAGCCTTAGATACGGCCCCCTCCCCCCATGAATTAAAGGTAATAGTCCCAGAAAGTTTCTGTGGACTTTACGCACGTACTTTTACGTAAAAACTTTCCCCGAATAGAAGGCATTGAAGTAGCTAAAAGGGGGCTTCAGGAGGTTTGTTGACAACATACCCTTCTCTAAGACAACATACTCTGCTCTTTTACCTGACCAAAATTTAGAATTCACTAAATTATGGATATTTATCACCCATATATGACCAAAAATATGTATGTATGTATGTTCCAAAAATATCCCAAAGATAACACCATTTTGCATCTGAGCAACCTTAAGTTAACAAAAAAACCCTCCCTTTAGACCTCTCCCCCAGGACGGCACTTTTATGTAGTGACAAAAAAAGATTCCACACTGCTGTATATTATCGCAGGGCCGCACAAAAAGGTAGAATTTACGCAGGAGGAACTGAGGTAGTATTACGACGTCATCTGTTCTGCCCCCTATCACCAAATCCTGGAGGCGCCACTGCTTAAATGACATCAAACACTGCAGGATTTATCAAAATAATGAGGAACATCTGCAATAGTAATATATGATACCTCACATTCATCCTTCGTCAGGTATTATGCTTACGAGGTTTTCCTAGTTCTACCTCTAGTGGCTTCAAACAACCTTGGACCTCTACTAAAGTTACTATACTCCAGTTAACTTTGACCTCCGCCAGAAACAGTACGATTCTTCCCATGCCATATGTGAGTATTGCATAATCCCTACCTCGAAATATCGTGGTTTACAAGGTTTTTGACCTTTTTAAGACATCAAAAAAAAATTCACAACGTTATCATATAGCTGCATTATTGGATAGGCTGGATTTCGTATAAACGAGCGATGCCTGATGACCAAATAGCTAAGTATTCAAATGATTTAGCTTGATTGTCGGTCAACCAATCAAATAATTCTACAAATGGAAGATTAATAAACCAAAATAAGCTCGGATTAGTAGTTTAAGAACCATATGTCGACCAGCCCCAGACGTTCGGAGTATTTCCCAATTTTATTAGGGTATTTCAAAAAGGCTTAAACATATAGTCCTTTGCATTAAATGTGATAACAATCTGCCTTTCTCAGCAAGCGATTAGACTGATGCTTTGTCGTTTATAGGAAGCATAATTATGTTGAATTCAAAGAAAAAGGGATGGAAAAGGAAATAACGGATCGTCCCAGATAGCGAGATTCAAATAAACTTTTTGAATACCAATTCCGATTTCATTTCCTAGTTGATCATAACAAAACCCTCTACAGTTTCGATCGCATATTTGTACAATCTTCAAGAATTTTTCTTAAATTCGTTGCGTTGGTAGATGAGATCGTCAGTTTCCTCGGGGAGTTTCTTGCTCATTGCGATAAGCAATATGTGCAACTTCATCCCTTGGAATCAACAAATGTCAAGAAACAGTGTCGAATTCATAAAAACACAGAAGTTGTAGTTAGGTTGAAAGTATTCATTTCACTGGTATCAGTCTCCAAAGGAAGGAAATTTTCCGCTCTTAAGTGTCCAAATTGGTACAAAACAGTTCAGGTTTTAAATGAAAAAGAATCACTTTGGGTGTTTACCCCTCTCAACTACCGTAATTTGCCCCTAAATACATGTTCTTGGTTAGCCATTTGGAAAACAGACATGCAATCAGTGTGCATGTCACATCGTGCCGGTGTATGAGATTACGATACTTCCTCTTCTTTATGAGCTTAGTTGCTTATAAATTGTTTTCTTTTGCAATAAAAATTTGAACAATATTTTACACTTTCAAAAGAAACATCCAGCGTTGGATGTACAGGATCATGATGGGGAACTTGCCCTACATATGACCCATGGTCCCTGCCCACAACTGTCCCATCAGAGTATGGAACCTACACGATAATGCAGCTAGCCCACTTCTTTTTGATTCCTTGCCCAAGGCAGGCAAGGAATTGTAATGGTGATGCCGTGCGTGCGTGTGTGCATGTATGTGTGTTTGTGAAGCTTGTTGTAATCACGATATCTCAAGATAAGAATGACGGATACTTTTCATATTTTGTATATACATTTGTCATGTTAAGCGAAAGAATCCCATTGTTTTTGGTGGAGGGCAAATGTCATTTCACGTCACCAGACGTCAAAGACCGAAAACCTTGTAATCACGATATCTCAAGATATGAATGACTGACACTTTTCATATTTGGTGTTTAAATTGGTCTTGTTAAGAAAAAGAACCGTACTGTTTCTGGTGGAATTCAAAGGCCATTTAAGGTCGCCAGAGTCAAAGACTCAACCTTGTAATTACGATATTTCAGGATGGGAATAAAGGTAACTTTTCATATTTGGTGTATAAATTTGTCATGTTTAAAGGAAGAATCCTATTGTTTTGGTGGGAGTTCAAGGGTCATTTCAGGTCACCAGAAGTTAAACTGCGAAAACTTTGTAAATAGCTTGTAAACACGATATCTCAAGATAGCAATGACGGACACTTTTCATATTTGGTATAAAAATTTGCCATGTTAAGAGAAAGAATTCTGTTGGTTTGGTGGAGGTCAAAGGTCATTTCAGGTCACCAGAGTTCAAAAACCAAAAACCTTGTAAACATGATATCGCAAGATAACAATGACGGGCACTTTTCATATTTGGTATATATAGATTTGTCATGATTAAAAGAAGAACCCTATTGTCTTTGGTGACGCTTATTGTTTTCGCGGAGGTCAAAGGTTATCTGAGGTCACGGGGTCAAACTGAAAACCTTGTTAACACAATATGTCAAGGTAGTATGTGGATACGTTATGGTGAGAAAAGAAAACATGTTGTCTTTGATGGCGGTCCAAGGTCATCTAGGGTCACTGGGGTCAAACTCTGAGAACCTTCTCAACACGATTTCTGAATGTAGGAAGCTTGGATAGATTCGATATTTTGTACGTGGGTGCCTTATGGTTCGAGGAAGAACCCTTTGTTTTTGTGGAGGTCAAAGGTCATCTAGGATCACCAAAGGCAAAATATCCCAAGAATTTTCAAGATAGTCATCTGGGGTCACCACAGGTCAAAAAGCAAAATTTCCCAAGAATTCCCAAGATCGTCATATGGGGTCACCAGAGGTCAATAGGTCAAGAACCAAAAGCATTGAAAAAGAAGATATATCAAGACGGGGATGGATACTTTAAATACTTGGAATACAGATTTTTCACTTTAAAAGAGAAAGAACCCTATGGGTTTGCTGGCGGTCGAAGGTCATCTGTGGTCATCAGCGGTGAAACTCCAAAAACCTCGTAAACTAAAGGGGTGAACTTTCATTCCTCACTTAGACAACACACGATATCCTTTCATCAAACAAAGTATGAACAACTCACTAATGTATGAGACTATTTCGTCATATGATTAGTTTGAAACTTTACCAAAGATAATACCATTTTGCATTTAAGCCATCTTGAACGAACAAAAATTCATCCTCTTATATCCCTGCCCAGCCTGGCACCTTTTAGACACCCCCCCCCCCCCGTGGTGGGTGAAAAGCAAAGGGTCCACTCCGATGCAAAGTACCGTGGATACACATACGTACACCTACCTAACACCGACTTTCTGGATTTACTTGGGGTAAATTTACGACATCTAATTCTGTGGTGCACTCACCAATTGAATTCTGGTGGCGCCATAGCGCCATAACGCTAAAGAGCTTTTTTAAGTCCCACATGTCATTCTAATGACTAAATGTGGCATATCATATAATCATCCTCAAAGCGTAAAGGCCGGTTTATACTTCCAGCTATGAGAATCATATACGGTCATCCCTTCTTTATTCGGACCAATAACGGACAAAGCCCAGAGTTGAGCAATGTTCAATATCATAGCACTATGGTGCTATACTAAGTCTGTTCCACATGCTGAGAGCTCTTCAATGCATTCCTTTTTATTTTTGAGTTAATCAGCTGTGTCTTCAAGATAAACGTTTCATTTAAACTATTGGAATTCCTGGGTTATATCAGAAAATGAGCATGTTAGTATACTTAAGTACGCCAATTCGTCATTATGCCCACTTTAACAAGTTATGTTTTAGTTACAAAAAAATTCTAGTAAGCTGCTTCAAAATTGCATGATGACTTAAATTTAATACTGCTTTGATGTACTCACATTTCTTTAATATTTGCACTATCGAAAGATGCATTGCTCAAAGATAATATTTCATTTCCAAACAGATAACTGAAAAGAAAATATGGATAAATCTTTATCCGTAAATGCCTCCTTTCAGAAGAAAATAGTATTACTTTTGCAGACAAATCACTTTAGAAAACTTAAAAGCGCCTTTTGTTTATATCAGTCGAAAGATAGACTTAGCTTAAACATCTGATGTTTCTTGCAGACACTTACAGATTCCCGACTCTTGTTCCTGTGAAACAGCCTTCGGCTATAGCTTTGATGTTGTTGTGGAATAAACTTCTGTAAAGATTTGTTGTAAAAACATTTTAATAGAAAAACAACGCAGGCCTAAATAATTTACATGCTACCACACAGTACCTTTAAATCACAACGTAATCAAGCCATTGACTACTTGAACCTCATGGGACCCACCATTGCACTTCGGATACGGCGAAGTAGTTCCGCGAAACAACTATTCTATGGGCAGTATAGCAAAAATGCAGCATATACTTAAATACTAGGCCGATTACGTGCGTAAAGTGGCAGGTAAGTTTCATTTTTGACGTGCACCAGGTTTTGTTCTGCTCTCGTCTGTTTGATCATTTTGCCCTAAATTTCTTAACTAAATCTTGGGTAATTAACGAAACAATATCAAACAAGGTACACTGTAATCAAAGACACTCATTGGTGCAGTGCTCGGCTTCATGTTTAGCGTCAAAGACAGTTACCTAGATCCTCCGGGGCGCTAAGCCGTGTTTTCGTGGTTAGCATGTACGCTGTTGATAATGGTTACATGGGAAACGTACTGTTGGTCATTAAGAGTAAAGGTGGCTAAAAACATGTTAGAAAATAATTACACTCGCAAAAAATGCAAGAAATTTGCTTGATCGCTATTGCCCCTTGACACATCTGTATGAAAATTGACCTTTCGTTGTAATACTGGTAAAAAGCAAACGTCTACTCCATGGACAATAATTCCCATGTTATATTATGTCAACTTGTTGCTTTCTGTAATTATTAAGAACTTATAAATCAGAACTCTTCTTAAAAAATTATACAACCACTTTTCTTGATGGTTGCTTCTTCCTAAATTGACCGTAAACTGGTGTTTCATAAGGACCAGCTGCCCATGTTTTATCGCTAAGGAAATGAAGACAGGGCAAAAATCAGTATTCTGAAAACATCCGAAGGCATCACACAGAGAGCACCAGAAAAATTTCCGAATTTGAAACATTAACCAATTAGACGTTTCAGTGCATGTCAGCCAACTGCAAAAGCTCTGCAGCTTCAATCACCAGGAAACCAGAAAAATTCCTAATGGTAATCCTTGTTTTCAAATTTTCAACACTACTCTACAGGGACCAGGCCGAAAACTAAAAAATAGCCACATAAATGAATATGCATAGATCTCACACGAAGGGAAAGACAACAACGATCTGTTAACAACGTGGCCGTTACCCACCACACACTTCTGAAATGACCGCGCGTTACTTGTACAGCGAACAAGCGTGCAGTGGTAAACATAGCAGTTGGTCACGCCCACAAGACCAGTGAAGTGTACAGGATGAGCGTGTATCTATGAATCATTATATATGTGTATAAATTATTATGAGTTTATGAATGATACATGAACAAACATCTCAGCTGGAATTCTTTTGAAACTGATATAAAAATTGATATAAGCAAACTGAAAATGGTTCTTCTCTAACTTATACAGGTCATGACACACTTTTGATAACCTAGTTTGTTCATCGCATTTATTTTCTGTGTAGTGGTATGGTGTTCTTTGCCATTAGTAATTGTTTAGATTTCTCCCAAAGTTATCATTTACTTTACATGCTCTCTCTACTAAGCTAAGAGTAATGTCTCTTCTCTCTCTATTAAAATAAAGAAAAGCCAAACTCTTCATCTAGTAAGGTAGGTAAAAGGCAGTTACTCTACTCACAACATTTTTAAGTTGGGAAGGTTCTGGAAAATATTCTCCGGTAGATACTCAAGATGATTTCGATGAAGTAGAAGCCCTGCAAGCTTCAGGGTGGTGTTCTTTACATGAAAAAAGTCGGGCGACAAACTCTTCAGTCTGTTTCGCGAGAGATCCCTACAAAATTATATAAAAGTTTCGATGTATATGAATAGCAAACTTAATTTCGTACTCGTCACTGTTTGATCGGAATAATCCTTGCAGTGCTATTATGACCAAAGTTTCGTTCAGGAAACGAGTGCACCAAGTTCATTTTGTATTGTCCAAAGGAAACGTTTCGATTGTATGCAACAAAAATTCTTACGAGCAATTGACGAGCCGATTGAAACTTGAAACTGTTACAAAGTATTTTAAGGCATAATTTTGGTTGGTCCAAAATTTACTGTAAGGATCATTTTATCGTTTTGAAGATGAAAATGTTATAGGAATATATATTCTAATCAATTTTCAGACCATTTTAAATTTAATCTGTACCGTAGCTTCTTTTCTTTGCTCACTCGTTCAAGAAAGGGTTCTATATTTTGATCTTTCAGACCAGAACTAAGATGATTCAAATGATATATCAGTTATAAGAGTCTGTATGTTGTACTTTACTGCAGGGCTTCCACAATCTACTGGTGGCATACGTAATCAGTTCTCAAAATTATAGGTCTTTTGCTTTTCTTTTTGCTTATGTAAAGTTACAAACTTACAACACGAGTAAGGTTGAAAGAAATACATCTCCATGTAAATGCTGAATGCTGTCATTGGAAATCCACCTGTTGCAAAAGATTGAAATTTGAATAGTACGTCATAACATAAAATAACGATAGTATATTCGATGCTGATCTATTTTCATTGATCGAAAGAGAAGTTAAAGGGTATACTTGTGCAAATTCAAAAGTATGAATGATTAATCATAGATTTACCATTCGTAAACATTCAGAATGCTATTTAGGAAGTTGCAGGACGTTTTGTTTTGATTGGCTTGGATTGTACAATGCCAGCTCTAAAAGTTAGGCGTTTTCAGGTTTTTAAGAACTGACACTTTGAGATCTGGTGGCCCGTCATAGGGCCCTCCAGTTGAAGTCCATGGGCAACGCCTTCTTGAAGAACCACTGGATTAAGTTTACTGAAGCTCTTTTGCATTTTCAAGACCGAGGGCATCATGATTAGGCCTACAAGCATCTTCAAGATTGCACCGACTGCCCACTAAACAGGACCACAAGGATCACAAATTGACTTTTTTTATATAAAGGCTTAAGGAAACCTAATGGTAACTGGTTTTCGTAAATCAGGTGGAAAGTATGGATAAATGTAAAAGGTTGCATGGAGATTTTTAGATTTAATTGCAATATAAGCTAGGTTTTCTAGCTTTAATTGCATTATAACGTAAAGGGGTAATGGGACAAACTCGTTGTATGTAATGAGTACACGAGAAACCCCAAGAAACTACATTTTCAAGACATGTTAATATAATTTTATTTCATTTAACTATGTAGAGGCTTTTGCATAATTTTGTTACAACCCTTACGGGCTTTCCTCACAGCGGGAAGCCTTTTGAAACTTATGAATGTTCGAAAATTGTGGGGAACAACTACTTCTTTCATAATTTGTATGGCGATGCATTGCATCTGGTTGAAAATCCCTACCAGATTTAATGTTGGTCCAACGTCAACTTGGGTCACCTGAAATCAAACTTAGATCCTCAAGATCACCCACGGGCAAATCTGAACACGACACAGTATGTCTTTGAAAGAATTCTACCGTGCTGCCTTATTTTTAGATTGTCTATGATTTTGTATCGATAAATATTCATGAAAGAAAAGAAAATTCAAATTCTACCAGCAAACGTATTATTTCCTTTTAAGCAACTTTGTCTATGATAGCTAGTTAATGGTTTACTGATGTAAAGCTTGATATTCAATATTAACACTTCATTTTTAAGGAGGAATTTTCATGATCCCAGGCAGTTCCAATTCTCCCAACTATGCAACTTCTATCTCCTCCCATACCTGTATAAAGCTCTTCCTTGTGCAAGAATAAACCTGTTTTGTTGCTTAGGGCTATGTCCTGGTGAGCATACAAGGCTATAAAATGTAATAAAAGCACTCTCTCTGCCTTGTGTGGAATGTGAGCTACTCTGCATCTTTCAAATTTTCAAACTTTGATGTCAATCAAAGAGCAGTTACCCTCTGAGAATTTTGATACCCCCACACTAAAAATATACTTTGGGGTGATGACTGTCTGTCTTTAAAGAACAACACAACATTCTGGGAACGATCTGTTGGTCGCACACGACCTATTAAACTTTAAAGCATCTGGAATTTTTTTCTATACTAGCACGACTCAACTTGTAGCAGGAATATCTCGAGTTGTGAACAAGATATTTATGAAGTTTTAACAGGGTATGTTATGAATTTTATTTCCCTTTGCGTTAACAATACTCTTATTTTTCCCTGTAAAATCCCTTTACAATTCAATGTCTTCCACTAAATTGTGGACATTAAAAAGTTTTGGAATGAAATTATTCAGTTTTACAACAACTTACAGTTCTTGGCGGAAATGAAGGTTGCTGAATGTTTTCGTGGGAAGCTTTTCCAGTTTGTTTCCTCCTAAATATCTGTAATGTCATGGATTGAGAACTGTAGACGTTATTTATAATTGCTCTCAGTCGTAAATGCAAACTCCTGTCTTACTTGGCAGCTGAAAGCTACAAGTGAATAGTTAAGAAATCATTTACCCACGTAAAGGTGCACCGTAGCCGGGATACATAAAGACCCATGTACACTATCAACATTTCGGGACACATTAGTCGACACATGTTGCTGACACACTTGGACACAGAAATTTTGTCCTTGTATACACTAGACACATGTCGCGGACACATGTTGCGACACACTTGAGCAGCATGTTGTCAAAAAAGAGCGGAAAAGCAGGATTTTGGAAGAAAGATGGAGGATTCGAAAAGAAATAAATGTGTTTTGGAAGCAGCTGAAATAATATTAGCAAATGTACACGGGGTCCACGTTCCCCGAGGGGGTCCAGCAGTTTCCCGCCCAGACGTGCGCCTCACCTACCCCTTGCACCAACCAGGAGTGGCACCAGGATTTGCTCGACAGGGGGCAAAGCTCCCCTACGGGGGAAGTAATCCGAAGCCTCGATGAGAGCGATAGAGTTCCGAAACGATGCTTGAAACGAAATTTGGACGCTCGAAGCGCGCCGAAAATTTCGGGCCCTTATTGGAAAAAAATTGAAAAAAGTTGAGCTTTTACCCATAGGAATTTTGAAAACATTCGAGTTTTCAACCAAGAAAATTAGAAAAATTTGAGTTTGTATTGAAGAATTTGCCCTAATTGGGGCCGAAATTAAGTCAATCGTCGGAAACTACATATTTAATCGTATTCATAATAAATCCCGGACAAAACCGGGAAATTTCCCCGACAGGCAGCCTTCCCAAACGGGGGAGGGGGCATGCCCCGCCCCAATTGGCGCCACCACTGACATCACCACGTACATTTTTTACGTTTTCGTTTTTCCCTCTCTCCCTTTGTTCTTATTTTTACTCTTTGAATGTTTCCGTCACGAAGGGAGGAGGTAGCCACCTGGGTCTGCAAATAAGGAGGGTGAGGGTTGTGACAGGCGGTTCGGAGGGGGGGGGGGCTTTCAATGGATTTGATGGAGACTGAGGGTATGGTGGAGGAGGGGTAGTCGACATGGGAGCCACGAGATGACAGTTAACATTGAGGAAAATTTCATATATCCCGTTGGGACCTCCTCAATTTCTAGACGAGAACGACAAACTTCACCGACAGTCTTCTCCGACTGAGCATAGCCCCAAGGGCTCTCTGGCACCACCCCTGATTTTGAAATGGCTGGTTGTATAGAAAAACTATTATTCAAAAGGAAATTTTAGTTGGGTGGTACTTTTCATAGCAGGGGCAAAAGACTAATTTTGAAATTAGCTGGGGCCCACCACGCTGTTACACCAACTCGAGAACACTGATACATACTCTTGCTCAAATGTGGAATATTTCCAGACCGGTATCAGGATTCCCCTGGCAATTGCCCACCTCCCTCGTTAATTCCCCTTAGGCAATTACCCCGGTCAAATTTCTCCCTCCCTTAAAATAGCCCCTATGACAATCACCCACTTGAGTGACCTGCCCGGGGCTAATTTCATAGGCCTACGAGAAAGCTCACGAGAGTGCCTGAAATGTCTTCAATTTTCTCTTTTTTTGCAGGATGAGTACCTCAATTCCTTTCCTACCAGATACGCATCACAACTGGAACACATCTTTTCAGCAACATGATCTAAACCGCCCCCCCCCCCAAAAAAAAAAAATAAACCCCCCCCAAAAAAAAAAAATAAATTCTAGCGTGTTAAATTCGTAGCGTGACATCCTGAGCGGATATTCCCCCTTCAATTAGTGGTGCGCTACCTACAGGTGGCTCAGCTGCTGATTCAAATACGATTTCCGATTGGCCAGAGCTTGGACACATGATGCCGGAAAATTGATTTTGAATTATTTGACAACATATGTCGACACATGTTGGTACACATGTTGCCAAGTTTTTTTGCTCTGTACACACTTTCAACATTTACGATAACAAGGTGTTGTAGCAACTTGTGTCGACACATGTGTCCTGAAATGTTGAAAGTGTACACAGGCCTTAACACTTCAAGACATTGTTACTAAATGACTAAATGCATCCAAAGCGGATTTAAATCTCCTTCAAATCCGAAATCTCTGTTCCTTACGCGTCTCCCTTAGTTGACCTCTGTTGTCTCCTTAGCATACATTTTTACAGATTAGAACTAACAAATTATTAAACCAGGGAGTTGTTAAGAAGGAGATAGCCAAATCTGTGAAAACATATGTACTTAAAAATGATTGAATTCTTTTCAGGCACTGTCATTTGATTGTCAGGTCCCTTTGTTCCTATTGTTAAGTCTCTCGTGACTAAACCCATTTAATGATGATCTCCCCCTTTCTTTTCCCAGTAATCCTAAGACAAAGGCCATTGTCTATACATACTTTGAAGTAAGGTTTGTTTCCGCCAATAAAAAAACGACTGGCAACAAACGGTTAAATAATGTACTTTAATTGTGCCCCCACGATTTTAATGAGTCACCTGCTGGAAAAATTGTTCAAGCCTATAAATTTCTCTAAGTTTTAGCAAATTTTCCAATCATTAAGAAACATATTTGAAAAGTAATTTGTAAAGAAATTCTTAGCTGACTTTAAATGAAATGATATTTTGTTAGGTTAAAATTTCACATTTTTGCATGACGGTTGACAACGCAAGTTAACGTGTTCAACGTAAGAGGTGTGCCTTCTCATTGTCATTTGGACAAGGCATCATTGATCCTAGTTGATGTGGGTATTGAGATAAGAATTTTTTGAGAAGAAAGGCAAGATAACTGTGGGAAACGAGCCTTGCTTTA
The DNA here is from genome assembly GCA_029531755.1 of Holothuria leucospilota. Taxonomy (NCBI): domain Eukaryota; kingdom Metazoa; phylum Echinodermata; class Holothuroidea; order Aspidochirotida; family Holothuriidae; genus Holothuria; species Holothuria leucospilota. Next base: position 4,580,024 of record CM055962.1, on the reverse strand, counting down.
AAGAGTCTATAGAACGTTGAATCTCCTTCCTAATAACTCCCTGGTAATATTGATCAATATTTTCGTCAATTACTAAAAGACATCCAAAACATGATACTGTCCAATGATACTAAGTACTTGTCTCATTTGAGTATTGCAAAATGATAGTCAACTTCATGTTTTCTGCTAAAGAATAAGAAATAAAATTAAAATAGCATCAAAGTGTTCCGAATACGTTACAATTTGTAAAATTAAGGAATGGAGTCTTATTAAGATGAGGTTTTCTTTTTTGAATAAAACGAGGTCTTTAGTAGTCCTTTAAATCTTCTAAATGTGTAGTCATCAAGGTGCGTAATGATATTGTCAGCTAGATCTCTTAAAAGTAAGTGAATGTCAATCGTTTCATGACAGTTTTCGTAAGCAACTTCATGAACATCAGACGTTGAAGTGCTTCAACATCCCATCCTATGAAAAAGAACTATTTAAAACATTTTCCATGCCTTTAGGTAAACAGTGTTTTTGAAAACGTGGTTGATATTTTGACAGACAGTAGGCCTAAAGCTAGATGCTTTACGCTCCTTTCAGCACAGCAAAAAGATTCAAAATAAAAGTTCCATTACTAACATAATTGCGCGCCTGCAAGTAATATCTTGTAAAACTCTGCAGAAATTGCATTTGTTTTGCATTAAGATAATAGGACAATAATGGAAGATATCAACGTATATTATGCAATACATTATTTTGCATCATGTTGAATGAAAAGAGAAGGCAAAAATGCCCAAGATTAACACTTTAAGGAACTCGTAAGTGAAATTTCATTCAGATTGTATGGTAATTCTATATAATCAGGGACATTTCTATCGGTGATAATAGTTTGTTGCGTTTGGAAGTCATACATTTTTAAAGCGGGAACATTTCAAATCAGCGTAGTTCATTATGGCAAATGTATTATGTTTTAATTGCGGACTAATTGAAAGTTTTTTCTCATTTTTGTGTCCCTGACACAATCATGTAGTTTATTCAGACACTGTTAGGGTTTAAACCTTTCTTCTTTCAAATTATTAAGCCCAATCTAAGGTGCATTATACTACTCAATATTTTACTAATGTTAATTTCAAGCTCATATTTAACACCAACGGTCTGCAATGAAATACTATCAGGTATATTACAACTTACAGTCGTATCAGACCAGGAACATTGTTGAGGGCCTCCACGGGTAGAGTTGTAAGCTTGTTTTCACCCAATTCTCTGAAATGTCATGGAATGGGAAGTAAGTGTTTTTATTGCTTCACACAGTCTTAATTGCAAACTCATGTGCTATTTTTTAAGGTCACGGCTATACGTGAATAATTAAGCAATCTTGTAACCACAAAACGATCAGATTCATTACCAGATGAATGACATTTCATGCCACGTTATGATATCATCAAACACATCCTGAACGGTTTAAATAAATTCTTGAAACAATAGTTAGTCAATGACTGATAAGCAAGAAGCCCGCCAAAGGAACTCTCAGACTAATCTTAAACGATGAAGACCATCCAGAACAGTTTAAAAAAATAAAAGGGTATATGTGATTTAGACGTGTATATTTTAAAATTATAGTAAGTCACATTTACACACAAAATCAGTTTATGAAGTAACGACGAAAAGATGTGTTCACCAGCCCCACCATTCAGTGTGGCTCGGGTATTGCTGGATTTCCGTTAGCGTGTGGAGTTTGATCTCTTTTAAACTTTCTTAAAATTAAATGATTTCGATACTTAAATGAACTGTTGTCTAGAAAAAAATCTTTAAACGTTCTTTTTTTTATAAAGGTCGCAAATGTTATTTTTGTCTGAGTATCTGCAGAGAACTGTTACTGTTATTTGTACAATAAAAACGATTCATTACCAATATAGGATCAAGATACATCTTTGCATCATTTTGCGTACAAGAGGTTATGTCTCGAAAAATTTGAATAGTAAATGAAGATAACACGATAAGGTAGTATATAAAAATCAACCTGATGCACTCTCTTAAGAACATTTTATATCCATCTTAGGATAAAAAAGTTTCAGGTTGGTAACAACTAAAAGATGTTGTATATTATGCAGTTTCCTAAAGTCCTTGGTAGGAAATTTTTCTCAATTGGTTATGGGAGTGGTATTTGTCAACTAAACGCATTCATAATTATTTTAAATCAAAGTTAACGGAACAACAAAAGCTGCTTTGATTTCTAACGTGTGTTTATCAACCTAGGCAAAAATATTTTTAAGACCTATTCTGTGCAATTAAAACCATCCAGAACATGTAAAATAAATAAAAGTTCATAAGTGATATAAAAGTGACCTATGTCCTTCATAATGATTAATATTTGCGAAGGTAGCCAAATGAATGCACATAATATTTCTAAGTGCTACTGCATTCACGTCTACTGAAATGAAAATTTAAAATCAATTTTGTATAACTGTAGCTTCAGTGTGCTCGAAAATGTTGTTGTTAATTCCAGAAACAGAAGTAGTCTCAATCTTGAACGCCTGGCATTCCTGTCAGTACAGTAGAAAGTTCTTAATAAACATTTTAGCTGCACGACATCTGGATATTTTCTACTGATAACACAAAGCTGAGTGTGTCTTCAGATCCTTTATTGAGTAAGTTATAATATAATTTGCGACTCAAAAGAACACTTTTAAAGTGGTACACGTCGTAAGATTCAGTAAATAATGCTGATACTATCACAATTTGCGGATTTGAAAGATGTGTAAAGGTTTCTGCGTAAAGGAAGGTCATGTTGTTATCAGACAAAACTCTGCAGAGAATATTCCCTTTTTTATTGCCATATGCAATAAAAATTACCCCACATTATGCAAAAGTGTTTGTCATTTTAATGAAGAAGGAATGACTTCAGAAATTTCCTATGGAAAATGGAGTTGGCACTTCAGAGAAATATTAGAAGAGATACCTTCAAAAAGTTACGGCAGTTTCATAAATTAGGGATTTTGTTCTCTTGTTACTGGTGTGTTCCCCATTTTATTTGTAGCCCGGCCAATCTTGAAATGAACCAGGTTTGAGGTTTATAGTATTTTTAAGCCAGGTTCATGCAGGTCTTGACCTATATAAGACAATTCCACCTGCTAACACGGTAATAGCACTAAGCGTTTTCCCTAGCAGCGGAATTCATAATGGCCACCTAAATCACCAAAAAATAATTTTCACACAAATGTTGTCAATTTCTGTTCGCATTTTATGATGAAATCTCCAAGTTTACTTTTACGGACTTTTCTGTTGAGATTTGTGTCAACCAAGGTGGCCAAAAATGGCTAGCGATATCAAAATAATAACATTGCGAAAATAATCATTTCAATAATTTTTACGCAATTGCTCTTAATATATGTTCATTTTTTATAGACAAGAATGTTTAAAAGCCAGTTTTGTGCACTTTTCTTTCAGGATCCGGCGCGGCTGGGACAACCACTTCATGATGGCCAAAAAACGAAATGGCTACCAATGATATAATTATAATATATAAAGGTTGAAAAGAAAATAATCATTGAAAATATTTTTGACACAATTCCCTAATATCTGCTCCTATTTTATGAGAAACTTCTAAGAATTATTGTTAGTACCTTTTTCGTAAGGATTCAAGATCAACCAAGATTGCCGAAAAACAAATTAAAAACATTTTGACAAAACTGCTCTTAATATCTGTTCCTATTTTATGATAAATATTCAAAACTTATTTATTTTAAGTTTGTATCAGGATCCAGGTCAAAAAAGATGGCCGAAAAGGCACAATAGCTGTCAAAATTGTACCGTAATTACCTAGTTTAATAATACGAAATAATATTAGAGAAAATAATAATTGAAATACTTTGGCACAATTACTTCTATTATGAGTTCACATTTTATGAGAATATTCAAAGCCTATTTTGTGAACCATTTTGTCAGGATCCAGGTCAACGATGATGGCCGAAAAAAACGAAATGACCGTCAACATTAAAATATTATTTTACAAAACTGAGACAAAAATTATTAAAAACATTTTTCACACAATTTCCTTTTATATGCTGTTCCAATTTTATGATAAATATTCAAAACTTATTTTTTGAGCTTTTCTGCTAGGATCCAGGTCAACCAAGGCATCCAAATAACAAAAGTGCGGGTAATATGTTTATTATTAGATATTATAATAATGTGAAACATAATCATTTCAAATATTTCTTATTTCACAGAACATTCAACAAATGGTTTTCTCAACTAATTTAAGGAGATTTAGGTCAATTAACAGAAAAAATGGCTAGAAATATTATGATAATAAACTGTAGTAATAAAAATAATATTTTTTTGATTAATTGATGCAATTTCGATTTTGTATTTTAACCAGTTTGGTTAACATGTGTCCGGACAGAAAAGTTCAGGAAAACAAGTTTTGAATATTAATCATTAAAAGGGAGCAGATGTATAGAATATTTGTGGAATAATAAAATAAATGATTATTGCTTTACTGGCTGCCTATTTGCTGGAACATGACATGAAAGTTCAGTAGTATAATGGATGAATATTTCTCACAAAGCTTTTACAATTTTTTTGAACAATCATGTAAAGTTTAGGGTTATTAATTATTTTGTTTATCATAACGGAAAGGTATTGTAATTTTATTTATGGCCATTTTGATTTTTCAGCCATCTTAGCTTATTAGGATCCTGACAAAAAATCAGAAAACTTTTGTTTTTAGGATGTTTATCATAACATAGGAACAGATATTAGCAGCAATTGTGTCAAAAATAATTTGATGAATATTTTCTCTGTTATTAAAATATCTTATTATATTAACATTGGCGGCTATTTTCTTCTTTCGGCCATCTTGGTTGACCTGCTTTCCGAAAGAAAAGTTAAAAAACATAATTTTTTGAAAATTTCTCTTAAAATACCAATGCTTATCAAGAGCAACTGTGTCAAAAATATTTTAAATGATTATTTTCTCCATTACTTTGTTATTTTACAATAATATTGGGGGCCATCTTGACTGACTTGGATCCTGATTTCAGAGCTCAGGGAGAATGTTAAGAACATATATCATGAAATAGGAAGAACTACTCAGAGCAATTGTGGTAAAATATTTTAATAGTTTCATTCACTATTATTTTGTTTTCTTTACGATTATGTTTGGGGCCATTTTGCTTTTTTCGGCCTTTTGGCTGGCCTCGGTCTGGACAGAAAATATCATGGAAATACGTTTTGAATTTTTCTTATAAGATAGGAACACATATGAGGAGAAATTGTGTCACACGTATCTTAAATGAATATTTTCTTTATTATTTTAACAAATTGTGATATTGGCTGCCATTTCGCTTTTTCCGCCATTTCAGTCGACCTAGAACCTGGCAGGAAAGTTCAGTGGAATAATTTTTAAATATTTCTCACAAAAAATGAACTAATTTTAAGAACCATTTAGCAAAGATTTCTTTGTAATAATTATTTTGTTTATCATTTAAATATATAACTGTAATACTAGTGGCAGCTAATATGGCCGAAAAAGCAAGCTTTTTCGGCCATATTAGCTGACCTGTTCGTCAAGAGAAGGTTCGTTTATATAAATTTTGAATATTCTTCATAAAATATGAACAGATATTAAGAGCAGTTTTGTCAAAAATAGTTTTAAAGATTATGCTTTATTAAATAGTATGCTTTGATTTTTCACTCTAGTTGCTAGGGAAAATGCTGAATATTATTACCGTGTCAACAGACGGAAATGTCAAATTCAGGTCAAGAATATATGAATATTTAGGAATATGAAACAGCCTTAAAATTAAAATCCTAAAATTTGGATTCGACCGAACCAATTACTACCTTCTGGCCGACTATTGTATGTTGCGTTTTGAAAATTATGAAATTCCAATCCAAAATTAGACAAAGCCGGACATTGCATTATGTCAACGTGTGATGCAATATGCAGACTTATTGGACATGTTTATCATTTCGTTGTAAATCTTTACGCATGCGAATTATTCAGACACTTTCAGGGTTGTTACATCACTTTCCTCTCTACAAAATTTTAAGCCGAGTCCGCAGTAAATGCTATTCAATATTTCACTGATGTCACGTTCCAAGAATAACTTTGCACTTCAAGTTTAAAAAGCTTCAAAACATGCGGAAATCAATGTGCTAGTATTACATAATATTTAGCAACCTTGAAACAACGTTTAGTGTTTTATTTAGGACCGTAACCTTTAATCCTTATCTGGCTTTGTACATGGATATATCTGGCCAATGTTAAGTTTAATTTGGCCATATCAAGCCAGATATAAAGCTAGAAATAATATGTTGAACCAAATTTTATAGCTCCTTAGGCCTATATAACTTGTTTAAAAAAACCATGCCATTTATACATATCAATTTTACATGATCATATAGAGCCATATGTTATTTGATAAACTATCGTACCAGATATACCATTCAAGTTGTATATATATCAATTGGCCATATCAATTCAGATATGACTTGAAAAAAGAATGTACCAGGTATGCATATCAAGTTACGTGATGACAGATAATTCCAGATAAAGCATTCGAGTTTCATATGACCGTAACAAGACATGTACAAACGTGATGAAAAATCATGCCAGAAAAAGTTTTAAAAGTTTTGCCAGTTTTATAAGGCCAGGTGAAGCCAGATAACACTTGGAAAAATATTGTGTCCGTTAGGTAGTTAGCTAGTTAGTTAGATGAGGTTTAACGGCCCAGTTTCCAAAGAATTGGTTCAAGTCGAGCCGGCCATGGCCTTTTTTTCCTGTTGTGGCTCACTGGCTTGTTTTCCCTTACTCCATTGCTTATGCGGAGCATCACGCACAACGGCAGTAGGTTCCATTTTTTAAAGTCTTTGGTATGACTCGACCTGGGAATCGAACCCGGGCCTCCCGCGTGAGAGTCGGATGCTCTATCACTAGACCAAACATGCGGTCAATATTGTGTCAGATATGCAATCAGCCTTTATATGGTCATATCTACCCATTTATATCTTTATAACACACATTACCAGATATGCATGTAAAATTTGTTGTAGCCATAGCAAAACAGAAATAATTGATAACGGACAATGCCAGCTTTACAATTCAGATATAAATTTCCTATATATGGAACCTTTATCGGTTTGCCATATATGCTCCATATCTCTCCCGTATAAAAATTTTGGCCATATATAATTCTATATGGGCCCTACATTGACTTTATTTTATATCAAGTTATACCTGCCCAAGTTCAGCTAGATATAAATCTCACACATAATCCAGAAATGGGCCAGTATAAATTTCTATTCATGACACATTTTGAGTAAGGTATAATCTAACAAGAATGTCTTGAGTTTGGAAAAGATGTTGGTGAAGTGTTTACAGGGGATTTGATGAAACCCTGTTTTTCATTAGCAGTTCTCTTAAAATAACTCTGTAAAATTATAAAAAAAAAATACAATACCTCCAGGTCCGTAACAACTTACATTGTATGAAGGAAATTAAGATTGCAGAAGGCCTCCGTAGGGAGAGTTTCCAGTTCGTTTCCTCTTAAAGATCTGTAACATCATGGAATGAGAAGTGTAGACGTTATCTATAACTGCACACAGTCGTACTTGCGAATTATTGTCTTACTTTTCGGCTTAAGGCTATATGTGAATCGTTTAGAGATGATGGAACCACAAAATGAGTCGAATGAGGACACTTATAGATCCAACACAAAATCGTCTAATGTTTTCACGCTGGTATCTGACATGGCCCTTACTGATTTATCCAATATGATATCTGACAACGATGCTAAATCTGCTGTCACTAAATTTGGAAGAGGAAACTAGGATCGAATCAAGTTTGATGTGTAAGGGAGATACTTATTCTAGGCATTCTGGTGAAATATTTATTAAAACCCGATGAGTGGTTTTCAAAATATTAGTTGTAACATTTTCATCCTGAAACAGGCAGGTGAACTTGAAACAGGCACATGTGACATCACAATCATCATAACCATTAATGAGCACTCTTTTGTTTTTCATTAAACTTTACAACGACTTTTCTCTTTAAAAATTCTATTTTATAAGGAATTTAAATGCATGAGCGGCAATTTCACAGCTATTTCACAGTTAGTATTTCTGTGTCTTGTTCTCCCCAATCCACCTGCTCATTTTATAAAGGAGATTAATGGCATTATTTTCAATTTCATTTGGGCAGGTAATCCAGAAAAAATCAGGCGGAATACTGTTATTAGTCATTATTCAGGGGTTTTAAATATCATTCACATCGATAGCTTCATTGCCGGTCTAAAATGTACATGGGTTCGCAGATATATTGAATACACTCAGGGTTACTGGAAGCTGTTTTTTTTTTTTTTTATTTTTACCCTCACAGATATGGCGGAACCCTCTTATTTAAATGTAATTGTAATCCAAGTGACGTCACTAATATTAGAAATAGTTTGATGGCAAATGTCTGTAATGCTTGGTTGACATACATAATTTCACAAAAAAGTCCAAGTTGTAGTTATGAGAATGAAATTATATGGAATAATTCTTCTATTAAAGTGAACAATGAAGTCGTATTCTATCAGTCTTTGTTTGATAAAGGGGTTATGTATGTCAGAGATATTTTGCAGGAAAATGGATAAGTCTTAAACTATCATATGTTTTTGCAAAAGTTTAATGTCATTCATTGTCATTTCACTACTTACTGGGGTCTTGTCTGTGCTATTCCTATGGATTGGAAGATTTATCGCCATCTTGATCACATTAGTACGAGTAAAGTGAAAGCCTTTTTAATGCCATAAAACAAATACCAAGAATTTCCAAATTTGTTTACTCGAACTTGGTGGAAAATGTCTCTGTCCCTCCAAAGGCTTTATCTAAATGGAGTGAAAACTTTAGATTTTGTAATGATGCTTGGCAAAACATTTTCTTAACCCCGTGACACTCTGTCAGAGAGGTTAAGTTACAGTATTTTCAGTACAGATCTCTACACAGAACTTTAGGCACAAATCACCTCCTGTTTTTAATGAATATTCGTGACAACCAACTCTGTTCGTTCTGTAATGTTTACGATGAAACTATTGAACACCTATTTGGGGGATGCTAAGTAATCTCTTCCTTCTGGTTGGAAGTAGAGAAATGTTTTTAAAAAGACAGTTTTTCTTTTCAAGAGAAGATATTTATTTTGGTTATAAGCTATTGAGAAGGCACCTATATAATCTTTTGATCTTAAATGTTAAATTTTATATTTTCCAGCAATAGCAAAGCAATGCTCTCCTTAAAATTGATGATTTCTTTTTTAAATTTAAATTTTCTCGAGAAGCAATTGTGGTAAAACTAAACGTTATGTTTCATATGAGGAATTAAAAGAAGCCTTCGCCGATTGAGATATGTTGTTTGGAGATGACAATTAGCATTTTATATATAGGTTCTGTTGTACCCAATGGAGAATTAATTTGCTTCCGATACATTATTTTCTTTTTCCATACCTGTATCTGTAAATAGCCTTTGTAAAAATTGTTCACGAATCTTTGCAACTTATTGTAAAATAAATGAGATGAAAAAAAGAACTAAAGGGCTATTGTCTAATATGTCTGGGCAAGGAGTTGCTATAGCAACTCTTTAGTTTGAGGGATGACATATCCCTCTTAAGGACTGCAAAACTTTCCCTATATAAGTCTGGTAAAAAGTGTCTTACTTTTCGAATTAGGACCCAGTTTTTATTCTTCCAGCTTTATCTTAGATTTATGAAAGACTTGCATATCATAGGCTGAGGAATTTCACTGATAAGAATAAGCTCTCAACTTTGTTGATTGTATTACTCTCAAATTAGATAATAATAAAAGCATACATTGTTCTTGCATTTATCGAAAACTGTTGATACTATCAACCATAATATTTTTCTCAGTAAAACGTATCTGTATCAAATAAGAGATGTTGCCGCAATATCTTTGGGGCATGCCATATTTCTTTAAAAAGAACGTAAACAATTTGGAAGATTTAAAGAGAATGCGTCGTCATCAAATACTTGGTTCTGATTGGTTGAAATTTTTTGCGAACGTATATGAATACCTGTAATTTATTTAAATCCATTAATATTAAAGTCCGAATAAGAGTTTGTATAAGGAAATACTTAAAACGCTAAAAATTGTGATAGCGAAAACGCCAAAAATCGTGATAGCGCGAAAGCGCGAGAGCCAGATATATATTATCTTTCGGGAGTAATCTTTGTCTGAAATGCAGATGTTGAATTCGGTTTGCCAACTAAAGTTCGAGTTGTCTCTTCGTAATGAGCCTATCAGTCAGGAGTATTAACCAAAGAAAGTCTGTTTGTTTATGATTATTCATGAACAAACAACTATAGGTGCCATGCCTTTACATGCTGAACTGTAGCGAAACGCACGCACGTAAAGAGTGCAGAGCATTTGCTTGTAAATTCGACGGATGGACTACACAAACAGCCTAGGACTATGCTCAGGTCAGTGTAGCTTAGAACTGAACTGTAGTTAGAAACATTACCCACCCCAACGAAATTGTTGCACAACTAACATAAAAAAGGAGGAAAACCTCACCTGAAATGCTAAGCTAAATAAGAGGACGTTGCCGGGCACAACGAGGCAAAATACAGGTATATGAACGTGCACAGCCTCAGTCTGACCGGCAATGTCGCGCAGGTTGACTGCTTGCGTGTTAAGGCTCTGTAACTACATTTTTCGTGCATTAAGCACATCGTAGCCTAATAGTCGTCGTCGATTAGAGCACAATCAAAACACGGTGAGGGAGTGCGTATGCAGGAGGTAATACTATAGGCCTAAGGTAATACTTTTCGGGGAGGGGTTGGGTCACGGGCGGCTCTAAGAAATTTTGTTTGGGGGGCAAACTCAAGTCCGTATTCAGGGAGGTTCGGAAGACCCCCCTATCAATATTAATGGTCAGCTCCAGACAGTAACATAGCCTCAACAGGAGTATGCATAGGCGTAGGGGCCCAGGCTGATGGAAGGGGGGGGAGGGACTGTAACGATCTGCCCGAAAAATAGAAACAAAAAATTCCGCGCGCTCCGCGCGCGTCCAAAATGTTAATGTACATATCATATAGGCATGCATCCGTTATCACACCGTATGCCAATTACATACAATAATTTGCCACGTTACGAGCTATTCCATATTGGTTATAATCCTGGGGGAAGTCGTTACAAAAATGCTGCTAATAATCAGTGGTGTAGCCAAGATTTCTCTCATGGGGGTGGGCAGGCACTATGTTGTGTGATCGCCGGCCTGGGGGAGGGGGTGTCCCCCTCCCCTTTGAAAATGTTTTGAAAAATTAGGTGTCCATACATGCAATCTGGTGCCACATATGCTACCTTTGAAGTAAAACTTTGTGCTTCAGTTTAGGTACAAAAAAAAAAATCGGCGTCAGTGACGGGGGCATGGCCTAATGGCTCCTCAAATACACCACTGATAATCATAATATATAAGTTTAACCATTAAAAACACACTGGTGAATTAATAACGAATATATAGGTACTGGTGCAATCCAAATCAGAACTATGTTTTAATTACCAAGGAAGTTTATTTAAAGTATCGACTTCCGTTAAGCTACATATTGCATTATTTTTCTTTCAGTAGGTGCCCGAAAAATTCTCAGAATATTGCCCGAATTTTCACAAAAATATTTTGTTGGGGGAGCTGCAGCCCCCTGCCTCCTACGCCTATGGGAGTATGGTTATTATTATTATGTATTACAGCGATGCCCCATGTAGTTTTCAAAAGCTCTTCACAAACCATTTCAGGCAGTTAGTCATGAGAAGACTACTTTAAAAATGAATACAATCATATAAACCTGTCGCTACCGTACTACCATAGGGGTGTAGTAAGAGCCAGGTGAAATGGGCAAAGCGGCTTGATCCATTTGTATAAAATGAGCCCCACCTTTAAATATTTTATTGTTTCTTTCATTGTGTCACAATATGTTTCAGCTTTGCCAAGAAGCCATAAAATGTTGGTTTTCTGGATTTTTTTCATAAACTAACGAAAATTTCGAGCATGAAGACACTTGAAAACGATGAAATGATAGCACTAGTATTTTGGATCTCAGTACCGTTCCGAAACGAATTTTTTACAGGGGGAGGGGAATCCCCCTAACTCAGAACGACGTCTCATCCTATATACAAATAGCTAGGCCACTAGTCAAAAGTCTCATCACACTGAGCTTAGATTGACTGTTTGGTGTATTTATTTTAAATCAATTGAAACGGTATATACTTTAGCACAGAGGTGGAGAACCTTTTGCTTATAACAGGCGATTTGACAGTCATAAGACCGCTCGTGGGCCAACGGCGCTGTCAATTTGGGCAAGGGAAGGGAAACCTCTCCTTCTATGGGAAACACAATACTTTTAGACTTCATGCCTGTTACAACTTTTTGTAGACAGATACCTATGCTAATATGGCCAGGTGACACCCTGGCAAAACTGCTTTTAGTCGTGGATGATAATCAACACGGCTAATGGGTTGTGTATCTAATGACCCCGAAAGCTCTGAAGTGTCTGCAAAACTATGGGCATTTAACTCCAGCATTACCGTTACACTCTGTAAATGATATTATGATGCCTAAGCTAATCAGATTACAAATATCACAACGTGATCATTTGTTTTGATTAACTTAGCTCGCACTAACGGCAGGTCCATTTGTGATGTCTGAAGTATATATACGGTAGTAGCAAACAAGCAACTGAGAAAACGCCCGCGAAGCGCGCCGAAAAATGGCGTTTTGAAAGCACTATTAATGTTTAACCTTCACATTGCATTGGAAAGTTATTCACTCCTTTAATTTTAAGCCCACTCAAGGAAAAGGGAGGGCCTAACCCATCTCGAATTACATGTTTTTTTATTTATTATTTTTATTTTTGAAAATTGAAGACCATGCTTTGCAAACTTTTGGGGGGGGGGGGGGCAAGTGCCCTCCCGTGCCCCTATGGCGAGCCGCTAATGGGTTGGGTTGGTTTGATATTATATGTTACAACTGAAAGAAATTGTGTGTTGTAGACTTTGCAGATAAGTATGAAACCATTTTCATCTTTTTTAATGAAATTCAGCAAAAGACTCTCCAAGACAGACATTATATAATTCAAATTAGCATGCCTGCATATGAAACAAATTCCTCCACATTACGGTACATACTGTTTTCTGGCTGCAAAGAAGCTAAAGTGTCAGTAAAAAATGAAAAGTATTTCCCATAATTTGTAACAGAGAAGAAGTTAGGGCAAAGTTTGCAGAAAATATCGAACATGGGAGCCCTAGTTCAAGTTAATTATTTCAGTGACGCAACACATTTACAAGCATAGACGTAGAAAGCTGTTCTCGACGGAGAACTGAGCGTTGTTTCCGACAGCTCTCCTCGGGGAGGTGTTTAAGGGAAGGGAATGTCCTCTAAAAAAATTGTAAATATTTAAGTGTTCCTTTGCAAATTTGTACAATATTTGCGCAAATTTTAAGGAACATTACTGCAAATTTTTGATATTTTTATAGAGGGAACAAAATAGTTCTCAAATTGAGGGTGGCCACATTTTTGACTGGGAGGGGGGGGCTGTAGGTCCCCAGTATCCCCCGATTCCTTCGCCCTTGATTATAAGTGCCTGTCTTCCTTGCATACGTTAACAAAATAATAGCTTGCTCATGCATGTTCATGACATACTGTATTTCTCATTTTGCTCTGTACAGGGGAGTTCAGGTTCATGTTATGACTGCACATGGCACTTAGAAATGGTTGCCAACTGTGAGCAAGCCTAACCAATGATGTACGGGCAGCAGCCCCTGCAAAGACAGGTACTGCTCCAGGTCAGAAGTTTATCACAGAATAAGTAAAAACGTCTCATTGCTGGAAATATACTAGTGTTCCTATGCTGAAGCCTTGTGTTTTCGCTTTCGAGTTTCAAGTGAAATTATCATGCAACATCATACTTAATATTTGTATGCTTTACCCTTTCTTTATTGTTTTGAACTTTTGATACAAGATACATTCACATAAATCTAAAATTTGTAACTGCCATGCGTGGTGCAATGCTGCATCAACATGTTCTTTAACCTAAATAAATGTATTTTTCTGCATTCAGAAGTCCATTGTTTTCTACCTTGTACTTAAAGTACAGCACCTAGTCTCTGTAAATCCAAAAGCCAAAATTTGATGAAGATAATTACAATTGTCATAACTGTTAAAGGAAGAAAAGTTTTCCCCGCGTATATTTTCTTTAATAAAACAGGATAAAAAATGAATTTTCCATTCTGCATGATGCCAGACATTACATGTGTTCGTTTATTGGTAAGTAACTGTGGTAGTAGACTGGGTTTGGGATCATGTTGGGGGCGTTGTTTGCATTAGGCAGCGGAATTTTAATGTTGCAATTTATCGAGATCCCCACCTTTGAACTAAAATCCCCCTCAAAGTATTTTGGAAGAGGTGCACCCCCAAGAAAAACATCTGAAACCTAATGCTAACACTTATTGGGGGTACCAATATGCTTTGCACAGTGTATGTCACAGATGAGAATAGTAATTATGCAAGTTTCCTTTTCGATTCAACCTAGGTTGCATAATTTTGTCAAGTAAGTGACTGAACGGGGTTTCAATGCAGCAACTCCAGAGAAAGCAAGGGCACCTACTAAGAATGTGCAGTACTAAAAAGGAAACAGGATGTCGCTGTTGGTGAGCCTGCATTGTGAACACCATACTGAAATTTGAACATGTGTGCAGCAACACATTTTGACGTTGAAGGCATCGAAGGCTTGTCATTGAAGAGAACACAAGAAATTATGACTGTGACGGTGTATGAATTAATGGTAAGATGTTTGTGCTGTGTCTTCTGCAATTGCTTCGATAAATACAGTGACACCCCACCGGCCCCTTATTGCATGGGCAATAATGCCAATTAATCCCTGTAGCACAACTTTTAGATTAACTGTTTCATGGTTTTGCTACAGGTTCACAGCCCTAAGAGAAATGGGAGAAAAAGATATACTATTCTCACCAAAATTGCAGCGTTGGAAAATAAAAAAAAATGTTGCCTACTATGCAGGGGAATTTCAGCAAAAGAATGGTCAAGTGTATTGCCGCCAGCCACAAAAAAAGGTATTTTGAAACATTTTGAACATTGAAGGGACTGCAGTCTGCAGGTATGCAAGTACAGTTTGCGGCGCCTGCATTTCCCCTTAAACAGGGTTAAAAGAAGGTCAAACTGTAAGAGAGCAGTTTTTCATTAATCCACAGAGGACCAGTACTGAAATTAGTGCTGTAATAATTTTTAACCTCTATTGAGGCAAATAGTTGCAGATCCCACATATTATTGCAAAACTTCATTTACCACCCCCCCCCCCCCAGTTTTAGAGGTAAATATATTTGAAGGAACAGCAGTAACCTGGGTTTGAGTGTATTTTTAGGGAAATATACAAAAACTGCATTTACGGTAGACGTTCATTCAAAGGCATATGAGAGAATGGGTGAGCCGTGCCCCTCCCTTTCCTCTTTGGGGACAAAATTGATAAATGTGGTCCAGTACATTTGTGCTCATATTGAATTTTATTATACTATACATTGATTTCAATACAATAGGTGAAGACTGGCAGATACCCCAACCCCAAACCCCCCTATTTTTTGAAGGTAAAGACAATACTACATACACTTTACCCATTGGGATTGTCACACACCGATGTGAAACTGAAAGGAATACACGGGAGACTGCCTATCATATGTTAAAGACAAGGGAAGTTATGGGGGCAGGAAGGGGTAAAATTATAGCAATTTACAAACATGCTCAACATCTTAAATCCAGGAATAAACATTCTATGTGAAATTCATGATAACAGGCTTTAATGAATCACTTTGAGAAGGTTTTCTTGGAGAAGGTCATGTTGTTTTGCAAACGACATAATTCTGCTACGGTGCTGGATTTCAACAGAGCGGAGAAAAAATTGAACATAGATGTGCAACTTAATCTTTTCTGAACGAAGATTGGGACTGAAAGAAAAAGTGAAACTTCGTTCTGAACACTGGGGTGGGGTTTGGAGAGTAAGAGCATGGTAATGAAGAACAAGTTTCAATATTTTAAATGAAAGGGTCAATTTTTTCAGTCTTTGCCTGGATTAAACTCTGTGTGACAATGATTGTAGTATTTTTCTCGAGGAAATGGGGATGGGAATGGGGAGGTTGTCTATTTCAACGTAGTATCCATCCATGGCTGGCATGGCATAGCAGGATGGTTTCAGACATTGTAGTCATAAATTAAGTGATGTCATTGGTAATCAAACAAATTGTAAACTTGCAAATGAATAAATGTCTAAAGACTGATAACAGAAATATCCTGATGACTAAACAGTTAAATGAAGTCTGTAAATCAAAGTGAAGTTCTCCTGGGATAGATAGGTGAGAAATTTAGTATTAGCTGTGTAAGAATACATATTTTCAAGTGAGGAAAGTCAGACGCATAGTGTTTTGTGCGAAGAGCACCAGAAGTTTATATCATACAGTTCATGCCGTAATAAATGAAGTTTTCTGACAAGTTTTACTTTTGTCTGAATTTTTAACACACGGTCCACGCCACCTTTTTCTTCCAGTTGGCACTTTTGATATGCAACTCCTAAATTTGATTTGTCATTCCTTTAAAAAAATTATGTGTCATCAACTGCATCAGAAATTAATGTAATGAAGCACCATATCCAACAACAAATCCACCCTTACAGTTTGTTTCTCAACCTGTGAGTGAGAAATGGGCACCGCTCTATGAAAGTTGGAATGTGATTCCTCTCCTACTACCACCTTCGCTAGAAATGAGTATCAATTGCTTACTGAGGTATGCCACCTTGCATGCATTTTCCTAGTGGGTAATTATCATCAAAACGTAGTACGACAAGGGGTTATACATTCATTTTTGGCAGGGGAAAGGATAATGCCCTACACCATCAGGGAAGGACAACCACCTTATCAGGGAATTTCCGAATTTCACGTGCGGGCCGCGGTGTGCAGCTGTTCCCGAGAGGTAAGTCTGCAGCAGCCCCTATAGTATACTTGTTTTTGCTCTTCTTATCTTATCAATATTTTCAAAATTTCTTGAAGAACTTTAAATAAAACTCAAAATTCTCTTCAGTAAAAGCCACAAAATTATCCTTCGTAAAAGCTTTAAATTTTTCAAAATACTTCCAGCCCAAAACTTTGGTTATGCAGTCTTTCAATCTGTTAACCCTTCCATGCATGTTGTTGGGGGTTGCTTCCTGTTACTCCCTCCGTCGTCATAGGATAGTCCCTCATCCTCCGTTGGGCAAATACTGGCTCTGACAACCACAAGGTAAGGACTTGGTGGACCAGCCAGGTAATAAGGTACCGCCAATTTAGTGGAGGACCAACTTAAAGTTGTTTAAAGTTGCATCATATAATGTCTTTCACTATGATACACTTCTTAATTTCCCTTCAAAAATTCCAAACAGAGTTAAACAAACTGTGATTCACTTGGTGGCTGTACTACATGGCGGGTGGTGGATTTTTCCCAGGACGAATGGGGGTGATTTTCGGAAATTTCCATTGAAATGAAAAATGAAAAAAGCTCAGGTTAGGATTAGGGTTAAGGTAAAAACGAAGTTGCCGCCATTCGTTCTGGAAAAAATCACACCGGCGAGTGGAATGAACATTAAAGTAATCCTCCACAGTTAGATAACAATGTAACCCTCCTCTACCCCTGAGGGGGACAGGGATGCATCCGGCCACCTACTACACAGCGGTTATTTATCCACACTTAGGGGAATATTCCACATTTTTTAGTATTTTAAAGTACTTAGTTTGTTATCGTAACATTCTCTGTAGTAAAATTTGAGTCGACTTAGGGACCAACTAGATTGGGTGTATCAACAAAGTGCCGTAACTTTGAATTATGGCAAGTATAGTATTGAACGACATGTTTCCGTTCGATCCAGGGTAAGTGGAAGACCCTTAATAATAAAGAATGTAAGGAAGAAAATTTTAATTTCGTCAAACTTTACAGAATAATTTAAAAACTTTACAAGTTAGAAGTATTTCCAGTCGTATTAGTATGAATGTGTTGTTTTTAATAAAATGAGGCCTTAACTAATCGTGAAAGTCTTTTGAGATGTGTACCCACCAGGGTGCCCAATGGTGTTGTTAGCTAGATATTTAGAAAGAGATTCAGTAACAACCGTCTTGTGACAGTTAACGTAGGTAACTTTATGCACTTCATAATCTAAAGTGCTTCAAAATTCCCGTCTTATGAAATAAATATTGAAAACCTTTTCCATAACTTCTGTTTAAAGGTGGCCGAGAAAATGTTGTTGATCCTTTGACATATCGTAGGCTTAACCCTAGATGCCTTATGTTTCTTTCAGCATAGCAAACAATTTCAAAATAAAAAGTTCCAGTAACAACAAAACTGCGTACCTGCCAGAAGTATTTTGCTAAACTCTGCAGAGAATGTTGCATTTGGCTTGCATTAGGATAATAAGATAATACTAAAAGATCAAGGTATATTACGTAAACCATTTCCATCATGTTGAATGAAAACAGAAGACTAAAATGCCCAAAATTATTCCTTTAAGTAAATTGTAAAGGGAAATTTCATTACGACAATACTGTAATTCCATATATCATGGACATTCTTGTGTTGGTGTGGCAATAGTATGTTGCATTTTGGAGTTATGCATCCTTAAAGCAGGATTATTTCAAACCAGCATAATTCGTTATGGCAAATGTGTGCTGTTAGACATGCAGACTGATTGAACATATTTGGCATTTTTGTAACCCTGACACAATTATGTAGTTCATTCTGACACCTTAAGGGTTGTAGCTTTTATTCTCCCAAAATGTTTTACCAATGTCAACTACAAGGTCCTATTTAACACTTCAACGGTCTGGAATAAAATACTTTCAGGCATATTACAACTTACAGTTGTCTCAGAGAATGAAGATTGCTAAAGGCCTCCTTAGGTAGAGTTGCCAGCTTGTTTCCACCCAAATCTCTGAAATGTTATGGAATGAAAACTGTGTTTCTATAACTGCACACAGTCTTAGATGCAAATTCATGTTACATTTTTCTAATCATGACTATACGAGAATAGCGAAGCGATCTTGTAACCTAGACATGATCAAATTCACTACATGACAAGGTAATAACACTTCATGTCAGTGTTATGCCATAACCCAAATCATCCTGAACGGAATAGTAGATAGCCTTCCTTCTTTCAAGTATCTTCCAGTCAAATCGACCTTAAAACGAAACAATGTTAAAACTGCACTGATATTGCTCCTCTGTGTTTTCTTACCTAATTATCCTTGAACAGACATATAGCTAAAAACTACTGAAGGAGACAATTGCCTGACACATCTCAAAATCTTAATCACCTTATTCGTCAGTCATAAGACAACCAAGATACCGTCAAATTATTCATTAGCTAAGCTCATTTAGATATCACAATTAAGCGTTTACTATGTCACTTAAGAATAACTAAATGAAGAGAAAGGAAAAGTATAATGGCATCAGACGTAGCCATACAACAGTCTCAGTTTAAACATGTTTTCCAATATTTTAGGATGACTGGTTTCTTAAAATCAAAGGAAACTAATACTTACAACTCCTTTAAGCCTGGTAGATTTCTAAATATCTTCTCATCAATTTCCCCAATGTCATTGTTACGTAAACGTCTGCAAAAAGATTCACTACCAATC
This sequence comes from Holothuria leucospilota, assembly GCA_029531755.1. Lineage (NCBI taxonomy): Eukaryota > Metazoa > Echinodermata > Holothuroidea > Aspidochirotida > Holothuriidae > Holothuria > Holothuria leucospilota. The sequence continues at coordinate 4,560,348 of CM055962.1, read as the reverse complement.
GTCTTGTGACAGCTATTTGCAAAAGTAACTTAATGGATGCACATGAGCGTTAGTAGTGCTACTTTACACTAATCTCTTGGAATTAAATTTAAACAAAATGAGATTTAATTAGTTTTATATTCTTCTTAGAGCAATATTAGATAAATGGCTGGTGAGCACAACGTGGGCTATAGAAGAAACTCTCAGGCCAAGTTTAAAGTTATGAAAACCAACCATAGGCTCGTAACGAGGGGGAAAAGCTGCGGTATGGAGACCTAGTAATGCTAGTAAAAGATGAATTCAAAAACGGGACGTTATATAAAGTCAATCAAACGTTAAGATAGTGAGGAGAGAGGGTTCTGAGCTTCATGATAAGCCTGGCTTCGGCAGTTAGACGATCACAGTCAGAACCTCGGCACATTATGGCTGGAGTAACGACAAAGTAGTTTATCGAGCATGGTGATGGGGGATTAGAATTTGTGGTTACCAGATAACCTTGTAGGTTTGTTTGATGGAGCTGAGATGATTAGTGATTCGGTCTGAAAGGCGTCGATTGGTCTCTTCTACATATAGTGAGTTGCAACGTCCACAGACTAAAATGCAAACCACATTAGTGGAAGTACAGGACAAGTGCTGGTTAAAAGTGGAGCTGTTGCCGCTGGGACCAAACATGTTGAGGAGGGTGTTCTTGCCTACCACTGGGCATGTGGTGCATCTTCCACGGTTACAGGAAAATGTTTCTTGGTTGTTTGCCATGGGCTGTTGTGGATAAGAATCCCGAACTAAATGGTAAGAAATATTTTTTTCAAATCTAAAGGCAGTGGGGGGGGGGGGGGGTTCGGGGAAAAGGTCACATGTTGAAGGGTCATGCCAAAGAGTCTCTACGTTCATGTGCATGGCACGTATCCATTACAAAAAACCCCATGACATTCCCATGGGAAGTGCCCCACTTCCTACGGAAATTCAACGATCCACATGGTTATCCTATGGGAATCTTGCATTCCCCATAGGAAGTCTGAATATTACCATGATAAATGTACCATTTTCCATGGACTTTTCGTAGGAAGCTAGGAAATTCCTATGGAAAGTGATTCGTTACACAGGAAGTTGTAATTTGCCACGGGAAGTAGTACCATTTCATGGAGAATGTATAATTTTCCCTGTGTTTTTTAGTTTGCCATGTGAAAACGAAAATTCCCCATAGGATCTGTTAGTTCCCATGAGGAAGTGCGACAGTCTCCACGGGAACTGTAAATTTGTCATGCGAAATGTCCATTTCTGCGTGGGATGGGTCAATTTCCCATGCAGTTAACCATGGCATTCGTGATCTCATCATCTCTGAAAGAATGTGCCTTGTACCATACTACCCATACTACCCGTATGCTTTGCATGTGTCTTAATTTTACTTGAGGAAGCATCTGGTAAATTTTTAAATTAACATTTTCGTTTTTAGCACGAAAGTTAATATTAATATGTGAAATATGAATATCCCCTGCATGGCACAAATACTGTTTAAGTGGTACCGAAACTGAAACTATCATAAAGAGTCCATATTGCCCTTAAAGTCTTTTGGGTCACCATACAAACGTGTTTGCGAGTTAGCAGAGAGCTGCTCATGCAGCTTCACACCCTAGCCCTCCCAAATACCCCGAGTGCAACACACAACAGGACAGATAAGGTGTGTGAATATGTATAAGGGAAAAAGGCTGGGTGGGCCACAAAATCTCACACCATAGAGGTCAGAGCAATACCACTTTTCAATTGACAAATTTAGATGGGATGCCATGCAGTACTGACACTAAAGGTTAGGGGGCTCCAAAATATATTTTTGGGTGGACTTTGGTGTAAAGAGGCCTAGAATTATTTATAATTGTTGCAACGTAGTCAACATTTAGCTAACAGGTTCTCCCAAAAGATGAAGTATATTCTTGCATACGTTTTTAAAGCTTACAGGAGTTTTAAGAAGAGTGCGGGAATCGCATTTTCCCTTGCCTAATGCGAACACTAATGACAAAACTGCTACAAGGCCTGACTATCTACGCAGCTTTATCTCATAAACATATGTGAGATAATGACTGATAGTGATACCTTCATCTCTCCTTTTTAAATTAAACTTTTGTTTCTTAAGTGAGTTTTTGCAGACAGCTGTGAGCTGAAGAGGTAAGTTAGTGTCCACACTTCCTCTATGATTAACTCCTGTAAACAGAGATATACAGCTTACCCAAGTGGAATTGTATATGTCCCTACCGTGTAATTCAGTAATAGGGTCTATTTTAACAATCCTCTTACTTGACACTGTACTGGCATGTCTTTCTCATGTATTTTTGTAGCCTTAGCTATAATGAGGCGGAATTTTCATCCCTGTATATATATATATATATATATATATATATATATATATATATATATATATATATATATATATATATATATATATATATATATATATATATATATATATATATATATATATATATATATATATATATATATATATAGGTGAATCAACGCTGTATTGAATAGTCGCATGAAGACCTTAGGCCATTGCTCCTCTAACATAGGTACTTGCCTTATACTGAAAGAGGATATTTATATTTATATGAGGATATTTATATTTATATATATATACATATATTGTGGTAGGTTGATAATTACTGCTATGATGACCACTGAACAGCTATTTACTGTATGGTCTGTAGAGTAATGTTTACTACCATAATGCAGTATACTTTTTAGTTTTCTGCTTTCAATAAACAAGCCACTTGTACACACTTCACGGCACTTTGCCTAGCTTACTGACTGTACAGTTTGTATAAAGGCTATTGCTGCCATGCAAGCTGGTTGTTACACTGGAGCTTATTGTTATTGGTTGATGAAATACATGCAGATTAGAGAAGGCTTTTCAAATACAAACAATACCATCGTTTGGGATGCACACACACTAACGACTACAAAGGTACACAGAGTTTTAAAAAAATACACAGCTTGCATTCACTGGGCAGTGCTGAACTGTAACAGTGGAAATGAATAAGCTACACATCTAGGACATTTGGGAGCATACAGCCAGGAAAGAAGTTTTTCAATGCTGTATGTTAATGTGACATTGGGTGTCTTCCACATGAAGAGAGTGATAGGAATCGTTTATAAACAATTATATTCTGCAAGGAACCGAAGAAGAAATTTACCCCTTTTTTCTTTTCAATACTTGAATGGACTATTTCTGTGGAAGCATGATATTAAGTACTATGTACATTGTATTAACTTGCATCTTTTCAGTTTCCGGTATGGGTGGTAAAGTGCATGGATTTTTGTAAGACATAAATTTGAAAGCTAGAACAAACTATTTATCCATGTAAATTTGATGTGGATTTGAGACAAATGTGGCAGTATACACCCAAGAATACAGCATGCTTACTTGTCAGTGAATATTTTTTTGTTCCCATCATTCCATGAACACTTTACAGATAAGGGTGTTAGAAGGACAAAGAACTATGGTCATGCATATTCTTTCGCTGCTAGCTACATGCAATATTAACATCCATGAAAGTCCTTCACTCCAATTACTACAGGCAGTATATACCTATAGTTAAAATATCGCAGTGTGTTCATTTTGGCTAAAATTAAGGCATTTCCCAATGATTTGCTTATTCATGTATGCTGCCTCAAAGGATATTGAAAGATGTGGAAAATTCCTAACATAACAAACCCCCACGGGAAATACTCCCCATGGGGAGTATTTCCTGTAAGATGAATTCCCCGTAGGAAGCATTTCCCGAGAGAAGCATTCTCCATGGTAAGGGTTCCCGTGGGAAGCATTCCTCTCGGGCAGCAGTCCCCGTGGGAAGCGTTTCCTATGGAAAGGGGGTTCCACTAGAAGCGTTCCCCATGTGAAGTGTTTCCAAAGGAAGCGTTCTCCGTGGGAAGCATTCTTCGTGGGCCAAAATCCCGAGGGTTTCTTAAGCGCATTTTTATGGGAAATTCCATGGGTTTATTTTTTGTAAGGGATGAAAGCGCGTGCCGATGGGTGATAGGATATAACCAAAGGAATGAATAGATTGGTAGACGTGTTGGTCTCTATGTACGTCTCCACTGAGTAAGTTCCTTGGATTCGACGTAGAGCGTCAGAGAGGGTTTTTGTAGGATACTAATGTGTTTCAAAGATGAAAAATTTTTGTTTGGAAGTTGTAGAAAATTCATCATCATCAGAGCAAATCCTTGTGGCTCTAAAAGGTTAAGAGAGTGGGATGGGTTTGGTACAGGATTTGGGATGGCTGGATGGGTACAAAGTACCTATGAGAATCGGTGGGCTTAAAGTGTAAGTTTGACTTAGTTCTGCGGTCGCAAATTGATAATTGAAGGTCGAGGAAGACTAATGAAGAGTCCGAAATACAATGTGTACTCTACAAATTGGATGAAAGAATCTAAATCTTGACGGGACCCTGTTGCTACTCCTACCGTATCATCACTGTACCTTTTTGTAAAGGGTGGGACGAGTTCCGGTATACTGAGAAAATAGGTGTTCTTCAAAGTGTCCCAGGTCAGGCAAGCAACAGACAGACCCATTTTAGTTCCCAAAGCTACTCCTTTAACCTGACGGTAAAAGCGCTTGTTGAACTGAAAACAGTGTTGAGTTAGAGCAAGTTCCTTCAAGGGGAGGACAGTAGTCGTGGGTATTTGGGGATCTTTCCGTTAGTCCAGGTAATGGCGGATAGCTGACAAGGCAGCATGATGGGAATGGATGTGTAGATGAGATAGTGACATGGTGAATAACAGGCGTTTGCTGCAGTTTTCAGGAGAATCGAAGTCCTGAATTAGGAGACATTCCAGCAGATCTCAGGGTCGGCTGAATTTGCTCTCTCTGTCAAAGTTCTGTGGAACAATTGGATCTGGTTATTTCGGGAAGGGCACTACACTTTAAACAATTTGAAGCTGAGGTAAAAAGTCTAACGGTTGAGGTCATTGACAGTTACCCGATTGCGGAATACTTTAACATCAGACGTAAACTACAGAGTGTTTTGAACCTATTTACTTTAGGTTTATGCAATACAAGCAATCAGAAATTTCTGAAATTTAAGAAGATTCCTTGGCTTCGTAGGCTCTAACGTAGTCATCCTTTTGAAGATGATTCGTGGAACTATAAACCTCGAATGTCTTGGTTGTCACCAATTGTATTAAGAGATATGATCATATTTCTAAATATGTTTGGGGTGATGCAATAGCCCCTTTACTTAGGTCCCTGGTAGTGAACCCAGGGGAGAAGCCACGGAAGCCCCAGAAGTTGTGGGCTATATATAGACTAAAGAGTCAGCAAATAGTACCGGATGCGCACTACACAAACTACAGGAATCACAGTTTGTCCATTTATTTGATTCAGAGACTACCAGCCCTGGTCGATTTCATGATGCACCGCCGGGGTCTTGGGGTGGAAAGGTTTCACATGGGTGAAGAGGATGTTTCTCAGTCAGCTTAGGTACGAAATCCTTGGTGTGAGTTTTAGAAGACACATGCACTTGCGTAGTCAGAGTGGGGCAGGGGACAACTGCTTGCTCCTCCCCAGCGATGTAAATCTGAGACAAATCGGGGGGCGCGAAAAAGTCGAAAATGAGAGGGGACAACAAAAGAGAACAAGGAGAGGAAGAGAAAAAGGAAAGGAGAGAAAAGAAAAAAGAAACAAAAGAAAACACAAAAGAAAAGAGACGGAAAAGAAAAGAGAAGATATTAAATATTAAGAGTATGGTTTAGGTTATTATTGCTGTGGTATGTAATCTTGTGTCAGTTTTGATCGACGTACTTCTATGAGTCACGACTTTTTAAGGTCGTCGAACAAATAGGGCCACTGGTACTGACCGACTCCAGAAATATATATTGGAGTGGCCGAAGGCTCGGGCACTGGTACACAGTTGTGATACCATGAAAGTGTACACAAAACGATAGAAGTATAATATGATGCAGCATGTGCTCATTGCTCAAAGCCCTCACTTAATTTAAAGTAGGCCCATACTTCTGTACTTTATGTAGGTACTTTTAAAAAAAGTCCTGCCAAGAGTCCTAAAGTCCTGCAGGCTATCTGTCACTGCAGACGAAATAGAGTGCAAGTCATATTCTCCCAATGTCAACATGTACCTTAGGCAACTGAATCATTAGAAAATGATCAATACACAGATGTTTAAAAATAGACTAGGTTCGCAGCTTTATTCATCCCGACATTTACAAGATACCGTTGTATTAACACGGCATGGCAATGTGACATCATACAGCTCTTCCCTCTCTGTTCATGACCTGTCAGCTCAAAGGTGTTGCGTATAGTAGTTTCCGCGCGGTTTCCTCTGTTGTGATATGACGTAAAATCATGAATATTAAGCGATTTCAAAAGGTGTCCATTTTATAATCTCCCCTTACAAACACCATTGTGAAAGGCAGGAGACCTTCGATCTATTTCCCTTATCGCCACCGGTCTTTGAGATGGCCTCGTCGCGTATTAAAAGTTAAAACGCCAGCAAGTCTGAGAGGAACAGGAGAAGACCACCACTAAATGTAACCGATTGTATTTCATTAAAGTAATTTGCGCTTGTCATGTAACGAAGCATTGTTTGTATTGTAACCTAAGTAGAATTCAAGGTCATATTTGAGTAGTCGAAACCCATGTGAATAGAAAATGTGATCACAATGTTGTGAAAAATATTTTTAGTCATGTGATGCATATATTATGTGCTCTTGAATAAGTAATTGAGAGAATTTAGCTAATGTAGTGCGAGGGGTGAGAACAAAGGGGTTTCGTTGTTTTGGACCATATCGTCTATGCAGGGCGCTATTTTGTTATGTACTATGGTCACTGTTCAGTGATGAGCCACTAAGATAATGAATGGAGGATATTGTTTACTTTTCGCAGTAGAAGAGCTACATGTGAGACTTCAGAGATTATTCTTCGTGCTTTTTATTTAGATAGCGGAGTTGTATTTAGAGATCTCATTGGTTTGGTCGAAGGGGTCCTCATGGAGGAATGCACATGAAGTGTATCTTCTTAGTCTGGTCGAGGACAAAGGATGGTACTTGGGTGGTTAACAAGGTACAGAACTCAATGCACTTGTGTTTTTAGGTTTTAAACTGCTGTAGTTTAGCTGAGCTTTAGTACTATTTTGTACACTGTAGGCAAATGGACCAGAGTTTATCCATTTGTATACATTCATCTCTGTATATTGTCTTCGTGATGAAAGCATTTACTCACTTAAAAATAAAAATTTACTATTTTACACTACATTTAGTGTAGGGTTATGAATTGTACAGGTTTAGACGGAGCATAGGTTAAAGTGATGCAATTTTTTCAGATTATCTTTGGTATTGCTGCCAGGTAGATTTGTTACATGGATGAACATAATTGTGAGACTGGGTTCACTTCTTTATTGGCGGTCGCCCTATTCTGTACACTGTGGTACATTACGGGGTAGACTGTAGAATTTTCACGAGGAGCATTTAAGGATTTCGAGTGACTATATCGGTCGTAGCTTGTGTTGTTAAAGAAACAAGAAGAGAATTTGCAGGAACGTAACGTGTATGTATTCAAGAAAATGGATTTTCCCTTGTTAGAGAATAAGCACTAGAAGCCAAACATTTCTATTGTCACATGTTATAATACAGTACTGTAAATATTGAAAACTAGATTTTAAATGTTCTTTTAAGAGAAGTAGGCCTTTCGAAGGAAATAAATGCCCAGTCGTTGTTTCAAAGAAAGAACACTCTTGCATTCGTTGGTGACCACTTAATACGTCAGAACTGAAGAACCTTTAATCCTGCAGCGTGCTTATTGTCCTGCCCAGCCATAAAAAGGATCGCATCAGTACTTAAATAAATGATCGATAGCCAGTATAATAGCTAATGAAATGAAGGAGCAAGATACATCTTTGCACTATTTTGATTTAACGCACAAGAGCATTGTACCGCCAAAATTTGGAGAGTAAATGAAGTTAACACGAGTAGTAAATGTAAAAAAATCAACTTCTCCCACTCTTTCAAAGGTATGGTAACATGAAAATTACATAATTGGATATTTGATGTAAAGAACATTAAAAATACAGAAAATAGCCGCAGTTCCCATCAGAATCAATCAAATATTAACCTTTCTATAAGGAAATTTCCATTTCATACTTTTTTTGGGAATGAACATGAGTTAAATATCCAAATCTGTGACGTCGAAAGATAGTCTTCCAAAGTATGGCTACCGTTAGCCTTTGTGTTTTTTAACCTTCATTTCAAGGACATTTGTAGCATTGCTATCTCCTGAGGGAGTTTTTGGAAGTTAAAATTTTGTTCTTGTAAACCATGGATACAACTCACAAAGCTGTAAACTCTGTGATCAGTAATCAAGGGATAGTTTCTAAGGATTAACAATAGAAATGGTTACACTGTGTAACACTCCACATCATTATTTTTGCATAGGTAATGAGCTACTTGAGAAACCACCAACCTTTGAAGAAATATATCTTGAGAACGGTAAAGGATATTGAAATGATTCCAACGGATCTTCCATCTGGGGGATTATTCTTTAACTTGCAATTGAAAACAGATGGTATGTCACCATACCTTTCAGGACATTTGATATCCATCTTAAAATGAAATATATTCAGTTTTGTGACGATTAAAACATGTTGCAGTTGATGCAGTGTCCTGAACGCCCTGTAGGGAATTTTGTGAAATTTAACCAAACAACTAAAACCACTTTCATCCTGAAAGATTTTAACGTGTGATTATCAACTTAGGCAAAGAATGGTACCATTAGATATAACTCGGCAAATAGCTGCTTACTAGCAATCGACCTGTGACAGCTAACACAGGTAATTGTTCGAGTGAATGACGCTTTTATGCAGCAGCATTCACATAACGGAATAAAAAATTGCGGTATTTTAGTTTAACACTGTGCTTGAAATAGTAGGATACTTTTCGTGTGTGCACTTTCAATATGAAAATACTTTCAGACCTATTCTGGGCAACTAAAACCTTCCATAACATTTAAAACAAATAGAAGTTATCACGTGACGTAAACGTGACATACATCTTTCCCACTTATCATTATTTGCAAAGGTAACCAAATGAGTGAACATTATATTTATAAGTGCTACTGCATTCACTTCTAATGAAATGAAAATTAAAAGTCGATTTCGTATAACTTTGCAGTAGCTTTAAATGTGCTCGAAATTGTTGTTTCTAACTTTAGAAACAGAACTGGGCCCAACCCTGTACGACTGATATTCCTTTAGCACAGTATATAACCATTTGAGATATAAAATTTGAGGGTATTTGCCAGTGATAACACAAAGCTGAGTGAGTCTTCAGAACATACATTCAGCAAAATATCAATTGCAACACAAAAGAACAATTTTAAAGTGGTAAACGTCATTAGACTGAGTTTAATGATGTTGGTACTCACAGAAACTCCAGGTTTGAAAGATGTTTAAAGGTTGCACAGTGAAGGTGGTGAATATTGTTATCAGACAAAGCTCTGCAGAGAATATTCGTTTTTTCATTGACATATACAATAAAAATTACGGTAACGATCGTAATACCTCACATTATGCAAAAAGTGTGCGTCATTTTAAAGGAAAGAGAATGTCTCCGGAAATTATGGATGGAAAATATAATTAGCACTTAAGGGAAATATTATGGGCTATACCCTTAAAAAACCGATTTTTCCATGACAGTGGGATTTTGTTCACTTTTGTTGGTGTGTACGCCATCTCAACAGAATGTTGCGTTTGGAAGATTTGATTTTTAAGCAGATCATTTTCAAAGCTGTACATTGCAGTAGGGCAAACGTCTGATGTTACACATGCAGACTTCTAAACATCTTTATCGTACCTTGTTATCTTTACACGTGTGAGTTATTCAGACGCTTAAAAGTTGCAACCTATGTTTCCTTCTCAAAATTTGAAGCTCAGTCTGCAGTGAATGCTATTTAATGTTTCACTGATGTTAAGTTCCAAGATAAATTTATACTCCCATTTTAAACATCAACAAACAATGCTGAAATCAATCTGCTAGTGTTATATAAAATTTTGTAACCTTGAATCTACAAAACGTATGTTCCTTAGGAGCAGGACCTATCTTCTAAAAGGAATATCTTGAGTTACGTAACAGATATTGGTGTAGTGTTTACAGGGGATTTGATAAGTGAACATTAAAGACCCTTGTAAAATGAAATATTTCCAGGTTGATAACAACTTACAGAAATTGCAGGAAATGAAGATTGCTGAAGGCCTCCGGAGGGATTGTTTCAAGCTTGTTGCTAGATAAATCTCTGAAATGTCAAGGAATGAGGAATGACTCTGTAATTTTTAACCCCACACATCATAAGTCCCTGTGATATATTTTTAACGTAATATTATAAGTTAATTGCTAAACAGTCATGAAACCACAGAACAATGGAATCTTGACAGAATAAATGACACTCCATTCTAGCGTAATACTGTAAATAAATACACTTTGTATGGATTTTAATATCCTGTTAAATTGGAAAGCTATTCGTATATTTTTAGTCAAACTGACCTTTAATTTAAAAGAAAGAATGTTCAAACTGCACTTTATTTTAACTACGACTTGTTTTTGAACCCTTTTTGACTTCTTAGACTACAATCATATGGATTGATAACGAACAACCCATTGAATGAAACAAGAGTTTTTAACTCATGAGCAAATACCCTTTAAAAGTTCCATGCTTTAACACCTCAGAATGTTAATCTCCTCATACGACAACATAAATATGTCATGATACCGTCCAGTGATACATGGTGCGTAGCACGGCTCAATATTACAAAGTGAGCGTTTCTTGTTTTTGCTTAGGAATAAAGAAAACCAATAAAAGAAAATTATAATTACATCAGTTTTAATCAAATAAGTCACAGCTGTCTGTCTGTCTGTTTGTCTGTCTGTCTGTCTGTCTGTCTGTCTGTCTGTCTGTCTGTCTGTCTCAAGTGAGGAACATTTCCAATCCAATTGGAATTAATTTTTTCTTTTGTCATAAAGAAATGAGTTCTCTACTTACAAACCCTGTAATTGTGAAAGATGTTCGAATGTGTACTCATCAAGGTGTTCAATTATGTTTCCATCTAACGCTCTGCAAAGACATTAGGTACTAATCATCTTGTTGCAGTTTTCAAATGTAACCAAATGAATGCACATGAGAGTTTAAAATGTTACCATATTCGAATCTCATTGAAAGAAACAATGATATTTACCTTACGATTCTACTTAAAACAATTATAAATTAAGTGGGGATGCGCACAGAAAAAGAGATAAAACAAACTCTCCGACTTATTTTGAGTCAATCAAAGTCACCAGAACTTCGGAGGAATAAAAGAGAATGTCAGATGTAAACGTGGCGTGCGTTTGTCAATCTAGTGTATCGAGAACTTTACCTATAAACCTCTCCCTGACAAAAAGAACGAGCAGTTTTCACCGGTCCCCACCGCCAAGAGGCCCGGCTACTCGCAGAGTGCGCGTTAATATTTGCAGAATAAACCTTTGTTACACTCCCGATACATTAATTGATTTCGATACTTGAAAGATATTGTGAGCCTGAAATATGTTTAAATGTATCTTTTTGAAAGTTTTGAATTTAGTTCTCGTCTAAACATCTGCGAATAAATCTCACTATTTTTTCTTCAAAAGAAATGATCAAACACCAAAATATGATAGAATGATAAAACGTTTTCATCATTTTTCCCAAATGAACATTCAATTTGTGTCTCCAAGATTTTCGATAACATCATACGTTAACACAATAAGGTAATATATAAAATGAACATATCTTACTCTCCTAGGTATTTGATATCCATCTTAAAATGAACTATTTTCAGGGTTGAAATAATTAAAGTTGTTGCAGAAGATTCAAACTCCTGAAGACCTCTGTAGGAATGTTTCTGGATTATTTTCACTAGTAAATCCTAAACGCAATTATGATAAAGAAATCATTTTTGTACTTTACAAACTTGAACTTCGGGCGTCAACAGTTCAGCGATTACGTAAGCACTAAATGATGAAATCCTGCCTGGTTAAGTAATTATTCATTACCACGCGTTATACCCATACAAACAGCGTTCTGCTTGCGGAGTTCTCATATCCCTTTAGGCGCATTGCCTTATTTCTATGATATCAGTGTCATTCAAATAGGGTGTCGCCAGCAAATTCTGGATGGAGGGGGCCGTCCTTTGATTTGCCGACTAAAGTAAAGAAAATACCGAAAGGAAAAAATTACGCACCTAGTGCGAAGCAAATTTGTGTGGGGACCACGGCATGTCTCAGAACCTCAGATCGGGCCCAGAGGTAACTCCAAGATTGGGGTCAGGGCTCCCAGGGATGAAATCCCCTAACAATTTGGATCATTTTCAAAATTTTGCGCATTAGAATGAAGCATATAACTATTTTTAAGGCTTTAACAGGGGAATAAGTAGTCCACTAAAATTTCGATTTGGTCACTTTTTGTGATTTTGTTACTCAGACTAACAGCCGGTCGAGCTGTAGGAGCGGGCAATTGTGAATGGGGAGAAAGGAATATTGTAGGGTTTGTAGGTATGTTTGTTGATATGATACTTTTTTTACCCGCGTTGGGCCATTCCTTTGTCACCTAGGGCAAAAGTGCAGTTCTGAAGGGGTTGAGAGGAACGGTAATCCCTTTGAGAAGATTTTGTTCCTTGGCAAAGTTTGAGAGTAAGTTTATGTTGAAAACGGTTCTTGATTTCGTTGGGTGTATAAAGGACGCATGTGGTGTCTAGGTGGAGGGGTTGGAACCCTTCTTCTCCAGAAATTTTCATTTAGATTAGCTGGATTGGATGTTAAATGGTGCTATCTTTGGCGATTAAGCTTTGAACTGATTTCCTGTTGAGAAATTGATATTATGCAGTAATATTTTAGCTGTGGTATGGTACAATCCTTGGAGTTGCTATTAAACCCTCGTGGAAAGATCATATTCTTTACATCAGTAATAAAGTGTCTAAGGGGGCTGGCATTCTGAGCCGTTTGCGTCATCTTCTACCTAAAACATATTCTCTTCATGCTGTATGCAGTCCGGCTTCAAATTGAGGTAAGTGCCACCTGGAATGGTCATTAATGCCACCTTTTCTCGATTTCATAACGTCTATGAAAGGAAAACTTTAAGTATGTGGGTATCTTCGGGTGGGTTGGGGATACATAGCGTAGTGTCTGCCAAGAGTCAATGTGCTAAAAAATAAAGAAAATAAGGGTAGGGGAAAGAAAAATGGCTATTATTTTACATTCAAAAACCCGAGAGTAACAAACAACCCCTAAAATTATTTGCCAAACAGTTGTCTTTTAATTGGTATACAGAGTTTTTAAACCACGTGAATTGATGAGGTCATTCAAGGTCAAAATGTACAAAAGGTGACCTTTGACCTACTATTAGGCACTCATTTGGTTGAAGATCCAGGTCCTTTTATGAAACCATAAACTGTGTATCTGTTACCGAATCCAATTAAAATTGGTCCCTGCCTACTTACTTGATTGATTCCTGGTGTCATCTCAGGCCTTCTTTAAGTAAATAATGAATTTCTGTGCATATTCTTCGCAAATGATTTAACCGTGCAATGAGAACCCATGCCAATAGCTTATCTGTTGTGTAATAAACTGGACAAAGTTCCTTACTGGTCAGGGATTAAGTGTTATTCTAGAACTGCTAGTGATTTCTTACAAGAAGAAATGAACAGATAAGCAGGATTTTAATACACCCGACTTCCCCTTGGTGAGGTCCGGTCAGAGTGTTTTGATTTCTAAGCAGGCCAGGTTCTAATGAGCTTAGGCTTGACTATGCCATTTTAGAATTTATGGTGCACCTTAAACTGCTTCATCTGTCCTGGTTTGACCTTTAATGGTTATTTTACATGTCTCTAGGCACTTTTAGGCCACTAAAGTTTAAGGTTATACAAATGAATCACCCGTAAGGAATAAAAACCTACTAATGAAAAAACTGTTAGAAAAACTTACTTTTATAGCCCTGAAATGGCACTCTGTTCATGGTTAGTAATCACTGTAATAATCATTATAGTTCGTTTTCATATCTACATAAATATTCCCTCTTATCGCAAGTTAACTAATCGCACATTTGCATGTGCATGTCGATATCCTCAGCCCTTCGTTACACCTAAGGAGGTGCCAAACAAAACATATTGAGCATAAGATTGAGGTAAGTGCATGCCTCCCGGAATTGCCCTTGAAGAAGTGCTACAATTTGTATCCCTCACATTTAGATAAAGGGAAACATCAGGTAAACGCAAATCCTCAAATGGGTTAGGAAGTTATACAGAAGGTATCCAGTGTTGTCAAATCACATATTTAGGGGTCGGGGAAAGTTAAATGGCAATAATTATACAACCAGTCGTCCCAAGAGTAATAAACTACCCCTTCAATTATCGGTCTAGGAAAGCTTTTTCAGGTGATAGGTAGATTTTACTTATAACGGGAATAATGAGGTCAAAAGATGTCAGAAGGTCAAGAAATGTGACCTTTGACCCAGAATTGAACTACGTTTTGTAGATTGACTTTAATTGTGTCCAAGAAAAGGGACAATCTGTTCTTTTTGACCTAAAACACATTAACTGTACTTTGGTCGACGAATACGACTACGAATTATTGAAAAATTACTAATTGAAACAGGCATGAAGTGTAAACCGTGGCAATCACCCGCGAAATGCGACAACATTTTGCATTAAAATTTTTCCGAAATCCTTAAAAGTGCCTTTGGAAAATATGCTTGTGATGATGTCAGAGAAAAGAGAACTGGAAGGTTAGAGAGTTATGAATGCACGAAAACTTTGATAATTTGGAAAGGATATAAAAAGTTGATATTTCGTGAACGATGTTTGAAAGAAAAAGAATAAAATAGATTATCATTTAGTCGAAAACACTCCTCATCCTAACCATAAGAAGTCGATAGCTTCATCAGCTTTTGGGTTTGGGGGCGTCCCCTCCCCTCTCTCGTGCCTGCACCACTGCCTTCACATAGAGCCATATCCCTAATCACAAACGTTGGACATTAAATAAAATTACTCCTCCTACTATCCAGTTGAATCTTGTAGGCCTTTTCCAAGGATTCAATTCAATTACTTGATTCGCGCTCAAATAGTGTTGGTACAATTGTAGACGCCGTTGTCGTGGAAAGAGGTTCATAAAATCTCCTCTCAAGCCATGCTCGACTGCCACTATAGTCGTTTGGCTTCCTAGTTTCTCTCATTTTCCTTCCTCCTTCCCCATCTTTCCTTCAGAAGAGAGCCCGGATGAAAATACTTCAAGACCAATTACAGCCGTCCAGAACATTTGTAATAAAATTTCGTATGATGCATTACCTTGGCGAAAATCTCATACATTTTAATGTATTTGAAGGTACACAAATGAATGTACAGAGCAGCTTAAAGTTCTCCTTCTTTTACATGTAATGAAATGAGAAATAGTGACTATTTCATGAAACTTTAGATAAACAGTGTACTCGAAAAATTTCGGTATGCAATTAATAAAGAGGAGTAGGCCAAACCCGGACCCCTGACGTTCCTTTGAGCAAATTGCCCAAATGAAGTTTCAAGCTGCATGATAAAACGGTAGGCCCTACTTGTCAGTAATATCAAGACGATGAAAGCATTTTTAGATCCGTCATTAAGCACTTATAGTATATTTGTCAAGCGACAGAAATGTTTGAAGAGGTAAATGCAAGTCCGTAGCTAAGAGTGGTCAGAGAGACGAAGCCACCCTGGAAATTTTTTTCACCTAGAAGTTCAAATATTAGCGTTGTCTTAAGGCAATTTTCTATATTTTCTCTCCTCCCCCCCCCCCACCTTGACTCTATCTCGCTGCCCTTCAGCATGTTGTCTGGCTACGGGCCTAGGTACATTTCCTTAGTCCCTTAGACGAAATTTAATGATCTTTATACTTACAGATATATGAGATTTGACAGATATTTAAAGGTATCTTGTTGAAGGTGGTGAATGTTGTTATCCGACAAGAATCTGTAGGGAATATTCCATTTGTTTATTGATAAGCATACGTTATACTAAAGTAGTTAGCAAGCAATACATATCATGCGTCGTTTTGAATGAAAATAAATAAAAACAACACTTTCTCCAAAAAATGTCTTTGGGAAATGAAGTTAGTACTTGACGAAAATATTAAAGGGGCATTCCATTAGCAAAGTGCGGTAGTTTCATAAAACATGGACTTTTTTTACTGGTGTGAACTTTCTCTCTATAATACCTGTATGTTGTGCTTCTCTTGAAACTGATGCATTTAAAAAGCAAAACAATTTCAGAGCAGTACATTCCATTTTTGCACGTGTGCGATTTCATACTTTCTTCATAATTGGACAAATGTATGATATTGTAACGAATGTGTGGGTGTTGGTTTGAGGATGGTAGCGTTAAAGCCAGCAGGGTGGGGATCTTCGCCTGGGATGTTGTCTTTTAATCGCCCAGGTCGTGAAACAGCGACGAAACACCAGAAAATCACTCCTACAACCAGAATTACGACGAGCTCGTATAATTTCAATAAAATCAGTTGATAACAACATCACACTATAAAAGTACAGACTTCAAATAGAGAATAAAACTCCTTCGTGGGGAATTAAACTAACTCCAATTCAATATCTGTAACCTGCTGGCTGGAGTACTAGGCTTTCTGCTTCAGGGCGTGAAGCCTGCCGTCCAACCTAAAGCTAAACTCCTCGTCTTCAGTAAAAACACTTCTGTTTCTGACGCCGGCTAACTGGTTTCTCTTCGAGCTGTTTACTACCTTAACAATTTAAACTAGGCCTAAACAATAGAGGGTTACTGCCTGGGTTCTGACACACCCAGGCCTCAGCACAATACACTTAATTAGGTACCTTTGTTAGTAAACTTTAATCCCTGTCCTGGCTAGAGGCGAGCCAGGGTATTAGAGTAGACAAACCCTTACTCCAAATCCAGATATGGATTGATATCTAGATATATCTGGCTAAATACAGTCTTTATATGGCCATATCAAGCCAGATATACAGCCAGATTTAGATGCCTTGATACAATATATCAAGTTTTATATGGCCATATCAAGCCAGATATAACTTGATGAAATGCCAGTCCAGATATGTAAATACAGTTTTATATGGCCATATCAAGCCAGATATAACTTGATATGCTAGATATGCAAATGAACATTTTGTTAGTTTGTTTTATTATTTATTTGATTTGATTCTTGGATTATGCTTGTTACAAACTAAGACATGTTTTGGATACAGCATCACCTTCCCAGACATTGCAGATATTTAGTGGCTACACTTTTGTTAATACCGCAGTGTACAAAGTGAACTTAGGCAAATGATTTGCATATTTGGGCGGAGCTTGTATCTAAACCTGCATTTTTCATGATTTAGGAAGTTGAAAGTAAAATATGCACTACGCAGTAAACAAAATTTAAAGTCAAATACGTAATAAAGTTTAAAATAGGAAGTCCATATCACTGTGATTACATAAAAGAGGAAATTTCAAGGCATTTTTCTGTTATATGAAATAAGTTGAATTTATGTACATAAGTCAATTCAACCCAATACGTACTTTAAATTCTAATTCATGGAGCACTTAAACAGTGTTTGCTGGTGTTTTAAAGTCTCCATGAGGAGTGTGGACTATAAGTCCTAACTATGATTCATAACTAGAGCAGTTATGGTCCGGATACAATTTTGTCTGTGCCATATAAAGGGTTGATCCAGATAGAAATTTATCTGGCCATATATGGTTTAGATCTGGTTCTGGTTTAGATCTGTGTTATATCTGCCTAACTTTTTATCTGATCTGATATAAATTCCATATCTGGTGCAGATATGGGCCATATATGGAAATATATTCTGCTCATATAAGAACCATATCTGGTCCAGATAAAATTTTATCTGTTCCATATAAAGACTTGATCCAGATAAAATTTTATCTGGCCATATATGGCTTAGATCTGGTTCTGGCGTAGATCTGGGTTATATCTGCCCAATTTTTTATCTGGCCCAGATATAAATCCCATATCTGCAGCAGATGTGGGCCAGATATGAAATCCATATCTGGCCCATATATGGAATTTCATATCTGGCCCATATCTGGATTTCGAGTAAGGGAAGGGTGTAAAACATGACCCATGAATAGGCCCGCTCCCCGGCAGTGAATATGGTAAGCACAAAAATAACTTAATCCCGTGACAAACAAGGATTACACTCAAAACAGCAAACTCTCAGGGTAAAGCGAACCTGCACAGACTGACAAAGAAAATCTCACGTACCGAGTCTTGCAACAGAAATAGGAAGTTTAAAGCATAAAATAACAAGGGCGTTTAGCCCACAATTACACCATTAAATGTTTCACTGACGTCAAATTTCAAGGTCAAATTCAGCACCTCAATCTAAAAAGCAAAAATAAACCACTCTGGAAGCAATCTGCTAGCTTTAACATGACATCTTGAAAACTTTCAAGCAAGTTGGAATCTTTTTTATGTGCATAACCTTCTAACAGGGATATTTTGCGTTTCGAACAAGACATTGGTGTAACGTTTACAAAATTACTGGGCATGTGAAGATGTGATTTTCCTTTGCGTTTACAATCTTCTTAAATTTCGCTATCAAATTCCTTAAATATGCAATATTGTCCCATCCTGCGGGAAATAAATATCGGTGTGAAATGTAATATTTTCAGACGTAAACCAACTAACAGTAGCTCCAGTAGATGAAGATTGTTGAAGGTCTCCGTAGAGAGAGTTTCCAGTTTGTTGCCATACAAACCTCTGAAACGTAATGGGATAAGAGATGTAGGTGATTTCTTTGGATGCACACTGTCGTAACGGTAAGTTCCTGCTATATGTGACTAGTAAGCGATATTTTAACCACGAAATGACGAATTCTTGGTTGGGTAAATGGCACATGATATCAACGTTATGACATGTTTAAATACATCCTGTACGGATTTAAATATCTTTATAGGTAGGAAGCTCTCTTTCTTCTACATACTGTTCAGTCAAACTGACCTTAATTTTTCCAAAAGAATATTTTCAGACTCCACTTCAAATGAAAGACGACTTATTGGATTTTTATGGTATCGCCCAATGATACTCTGCGCTTAGCATGTTTGAATATTACGAAGCATGGAGTTCAAACAACTTCCTGCACGAAGTTTTGCCTAAGAATGAAGAAACCAACCAATGGAAATTATGCTTAAAGTAGGCTTACCCGAATAAACTACAATTGTTTCAAGATAGGAATAAATTTTCAGTTTTATTAGAATGACTGTTCTTAAATAGATGATCCCTTTACTAACAACTTCTCCAAGCGTGAAAGATTTCTAAAGGTGTTCTCATCAAGGTGCCCAATGGCGTTGTTGCCTAAATGTCTGCAAAGAGATTCGGTATCACCCCTCTTGTGAGTTTGCGTAAAGAACGTAAGGCACATAAGAGTTCGAAGTGCTACAACATTCACATCTTATGGAATAAAAGGTCCTTTTGCTAACTTTAGCTTTAACGTGTTCTTGAAGATGCTGTTGATATTTTGACACTTATAAGAAGACCTGGCGCTGCATGCCTTAAGTACCTTTCAGCACAGCAAAAAGTTTAAAAATAAAATTTCAGTGACAAGATTAATGCGTGCCTGCTTGAAATATCTTGAATAACTCTGCCGAGAATATTCATTTTTTTTCATTGATATAATACGATAGAAATTAAAGATCAAGATGTTTATGTAATATGTTTCCATCATTTTGAAAGGAAATAACAAGCTGGTACTTTCAGGAAGAGTTAAAGGTATATTTCATAAACAAAATACGGCAGTTTCATGGTATCGAGAATTCCACTGTAAGGTATGTTGCGTTTAAAGGTTATAAATTTTCACAGTAGGTCCATTGCAAGAAGAGCATTGCATTATGGGAAATCTGTGATGCCATATATATAGATTAATAGATCACCTTTTGTATTTGTTATCACCCCCTGACACATGAAATCACCCCCTGACACATGAAATTTATGCATGCCCTTCCAGGGATGTAACCTTTATTTTCACAAACTTTTAAGTTTATTAAAGGGGATACGGCATCCCCAAACCACGAAGTTGCTAGCAACTCTCTGCCCAAACATATTTAGGAATAGCAATAAAGTTCTAAATACGGTTGATAACTGCCTTTGATTGACATTCCTTCAAACAATATAGTTTCACTTCAGTTGTTCAACGATGACTTGTACAGTCACTTGTGTTCCCAATTAAGTTCACACACTGTGTTTGACAATATTGCCCCGAGCAATTTAAACTCAGTGCAGGCTACAATGGCTCTATCTTAGAAGTACTTGACAGGAGCTTTGTTTTAGATTGGAGGAGGCGCTAAAGTTAACTTAGTATGAAGTTGTTTTACTGTGTGGATTGAAATAATCGTGCCTTTAAACACTGTTGGCTATTCAAGGTTTCACTGATATTACGCGGTGAAGTCAATTTTAACACTTCAATGTAAAAAAACAAAAAATCACTCTAGAAGAGATTCATTATTCTTACACACCCTGATGTAAATTCCGGTTGAATGCAGTTAGAAGTCTAACTGGGGATAATTAGGATTCACCTATGTTGCAGTGGAATCTGAGAGGCCTCAAGTGGGATCCAAGTAGGCTTGAACTGCTTTTAAGGAGACTATTGCTTTCAACTGTATTTAACTAGGATTGTTTGTTTTAAGAAACTGGGTTCAACTCGGAGGTCAACATTCTCAACAAGGTTTTCAAAATCTCTTGGTGACCTAGCTGGAAAACAAGCGCAAACCCGTTGAACCAGTTCAATTCTGAAATGTTGATTATTTCTACAACTTGGCTTGTCGTCAACTTGCATTGCATAGACTAGATATGACGTAAGGATGACTTTATCAGGCATTCAGCTGAGAATATTTGAGTTGTAAAGCGAAATCAACTAGGCTCTCCGTGATCTCTTCTGGGTTTCCAGAGAAGTTGGTATCCTTTTTGTGCACATAAAATACAGTCACGGATATTTTAGGCCTGACAGATGGTTAAAGGTTTCTTGTTGAAGGTTGTGAATGATGTTATCAGACAACAATATGTAGGAAATATTCCATTTGTTTGTTCATAACAATAAGCTGTACGAAAGTAGTTTGCCACGCTGCGTTTTGAAAGAAAATTAAAAACATGTCTCCGAAAATTGTACATCAGAAATCAAGTTAGCTGTGGACGGCATTGAAAGGACATCCCATCAGCAAAATATAGTAGTGTTATAAAGCAGGGAGTGTTTTGCTTTTTATTGGTGTGAACCCTATCTCAATAAAATGTTGTGCCCTGCTTGAAAATTTTGCATATTTAAATGAAGATACTATCAAAGCAGTGCATACCATTAAAGCAAATGCGTGATGTCATACATGCACACAAATTGAAAATCTGAATTTCTTTACAACTGGACACATGTAAATTATACGGCCACTGTTAAGGGCATAACTTTTTTCATAAAATACAAAGCTCAATCTGCAGTGAATGCCGTTTAATGGTTTACTGACGTCAAGTTACAAGGTGAAATTTAACCCTTAAATTTAGGAAACAAAAACAAACCATTCTGGTAGCAATCTGCTCATTAAACGTAACATTTTGAAACCTTGAAGCGAAACCGAACGGCGAGTTTGGATAAACGGGGTTTATGGATGAAGGGGGTTCGGATAAACGGGGTATTACTGTAAGTAGATGTCAACATAGAAAAATTTGAAAAAATTCAGGTGAATATTACGTCTAAGCAACCAAA
Source organism: Holothuria leucospilota (assembly GCA_029531755.1). Taxonomy (NCBI): domain Eukaryota; kingdom Metazoa; phylum Echinodermata; class Holothuroidea; order Aspidochirotida; family Holothuriidae; genus Holothuria; species Holothuria leucospilota. The sequence continues at coordinate 4,538,606 of CM055962.1, read as the reverse complement.
TAGGCCAACGAACAATGATAAGGATGCAAGATCCGAGAAAAAACACAAAGGGAGGCACAACATTTAGCTGTGAAGTGTTCGTATGAGCATAACCGCGGTGTTGTCCACCGTAAGGCAAACTGAGTAAAAGATGAAGGAAACCTAATCATTTCGCAAAGTCGTGCAGGACACATCTGACGGCCAAGACTGTGCGAGAGATAGAGGATGAAAGCAACAGTGATGACACAGAAGATGACTTCTTTATAGATGTTGTGCATGATGATCAATGATGGATTCAAGGCAGAAGGAAACCAAGAATGGAAGGTACGCCTAAAATTAAGGGAATGAGATTGCCGTTCAAGATAGACACTGGAGCTGTTGTTAATAATACATCCAAGTCATTATATAAGAAGTGTGTAAAGGACGGGGCTCTATAAAACATCAATAAAACTCAAACCCTACAGTGGTTAAAAGATACCAAAGTGCATTTGAAAGGCAAAGCTTACGGTTTGAACTTCCTTCTTGTAGACAGAATCACAAAATATTCTTGGTCTCAAGAACGGTGTAGAGGTGGGGTAAATCCAACGGTTGCAGACCATAAATCAAGAAAAAGATTCTGACAAAGGAACGAAAGAACTTCTTCAAAGTTATAAGGACGTTTTTACAGGAGTCAGATGCACAGCCAAACAACATTACATCAAGTTGAAGAGCAAACAAACACCATGTGTCCACCTACCCAGAAAGGTTCTCAATGAAATGAAAGGACGATTAAAGACGGAGTTGAATAAAATGGACAAAGAAAACATAGTTTCTAAAGTTAATTATCCTACAGATTAGGTAAATAGAAAATGGTAATAAAGGAAAAACGAGATGGTCGGTTGAGGATTTTTTCAGATTTCACTGATATAAATAAAGCTGTTAAAGGAGAGCATTACCAGCTTCCAACAGTGGAAGAAATTACAAGTACTATTAAAGTTGCAAAGCATTTTCTGGAGTATTGGATGCCAACAGTGGGTTTTGGCAAATTCCCCTAAACAAAGAAAGTACAAATTTGTGCTGTTTTAATACACCATATGGAAGATACGAATTCCTTCGTCTACCATGTGGGTTGCATAGTGCATCAGAAGTATTTCACAGAACAATGTGTGAAAAAATGGAAGGAATAGAAGATTGTCATATTTACTTGAATTATATTTTGATATGGGGTGAAACAAAGGAACAATACAATTCAAGGCTAGAGAGGGTACTCAAAAGAGCCAAGAAAAGCAATCTCAAAGTAAATAAGACCACGTGTAAAACTGGTGTTACAGAAGTGAAATACCTAAGACAAGTTCCAATTAATGAAGAAATTACAACGGATGCAAGTAAAGTCGAGGCCAGTGCGAAAATGAAGAGTCAAATATGCCAAAAGGAGTTGCAAAGGTTCATAGGAAATATTCAGTATCTTGCAAAGTTTATTCCAAGTAAAAGTACTAAAGCAGCACCTTTGACACATTTGCTGAAACAAAAAAGTGATTGTATATTGGATCAAAATTATGAAAAAGTCTTCAAAAAGTTGAAAAGCAGTGACGATACAAGCACCCGTGTTGACATATTTTGATCAAAATAAGCCTGTCACATTGCTAGTTGATGTTTCTCAAACGGCCCTGGTGCGGTGCTGCTACGGGAAAACCTAATTGTTGCGTTTGCATCACAAACTCCAACTAAAGCCCAAGAAGGCTATACACAAATTGAGAAAAACTTTGGACATTTGCTTGGATGTGAAAGATTCCATATATGCACATGTGGTCAATCTGTAACAGTAGAAAGCAATCTAAGCCACTAGAAATCATTACAAGAAAACCGTTGTCGAAAGCACCACCTAGAGTGCACAGATTATTACTGAAATTAATGAAGTATGATCTGAATGCGGTTCACACTCCAGGTTAATTCATGTACATTGCTGATACACTGTCAAGATCATACCTGTCTCGGAAAGGAAATGATAAGATAGATGATGAGCTGAATGTTCAGGTTCAATGTAATATGCCAGTGAGTGAAACAAAGAGGAAACAGTTTGAAGATAGTATGCAAAATGATCAGAACTTCCAAGTCACAAGAAAAGTTGTAGAGAGGGGTTGGCCTGGAAGTAAAACTGAAGTGCCAAATCAATTCAAAGAATATAGGGGTTTAAGAGATGAAATTTACACACCCGAGGGCTTGTTATTTAAAGGTTTACAAATTATTGTAGCTAACGAACTAAGATCAAAAATGATAACAAACATTCACAGTAGTCATTTTGGTGTAGCAAAATGTAAGAGTAGGGAGAGAGTGATGTTATTTTGGCCTAAATGACTAGAAAAATTGAAGATTATGTATCGAGGTGCTCAATTTGTCTTCAAAACAAAAGAGTTAATACTAAGGAGCCATTAAAACCACATCCAGTTCCTAAAAGGCCATGGCAAAGAGTTGGTACTGATATATTCCACCTTGCAGGAAAAAGCTACCTGCTGGTCATTGGTTATTATTCAAAGTATGTTGAAGCTTGCCAGTTAGATCAAACGATCAGTACTTGTGTTGGTAAGCATTTAAAAAGCATATTTGCGAAACATGGGTCACCAGAAATTTTGGTATCAGATAATGGTAAGCAGTACAGTAGCTCATTATTCAAGCAGTTTGCAGTGAAGTGTGACTTTAAACATATCACCTCTTGTCCAGGTTATGCACAGTCAAATGAAATGTATGAACGTGCAGTTTAAACAGTGAACACAATTCTCAAGAAAGCAGTGCAAAGTCATAAAGATCCTTATCTAAGTCTGCTAGAATACAGAAACACAGTCATAGATCGACAACTTGAAAGCCCAGCTCAGTTGCTAATGGATAGGCACTTAAAGTCAGTATTGCCATTGTCACACGATTTACTGAAACCTAAAGGTCACAGTATTAGTGTTGAACAGCATCTAAAACATGGGCAAGGAAAGCAAAATGTGTACCACGACAGGTCTGCTAAAGGTTTAAAGTCTCTTAACAAAGGAGATGTAATTTGAGTAAGACAAGATGGAAAATGGGAACCAGTTGTTGTGAAAGAGACTTCAGAGTATCCTAGATCATATCATTTTCAAACACCATCTGGTGAATATAGGAGAAATCGAAGAGGTCTTTTGAAAAAACAAGGAAAATTCACCAGACTTAACAAATCTATCCTTACAGAAAATTACCTCTCAATCTACCAATGAGTCTGCTAACAAACAAAAGATAGAAGCAGGGGAGTAAGTACGGGGGTGAAAATCAAAAGTCGGTCTCTGAGCGCCAAAACGTCGGTCTCAAATCCAGTTAGTTAAAAAGTGAATTGATGTTTTACCTGCCTTGATTTTCGTCTGTTCCCGTGGAAAAATGGGGAAAGTTGCAGTTGGTCCCAAAATAGTTTACACCCCCCCCCCCCTCCTGCGAATTCATGTATAAACACCCCTGGATAGAAGTCAAGTCAACTAATGATAGTAGAATATCCAGTAGCAGACTGATAAAGAAAACGCAAAGATACATTGAAGAGTATTGATTCCTTACGACCAGTTCCTTTTATTCTCGTCTGTTAGTGCTGAGCAGTGCTATGGTTACAGTTGAGTTCACTTTTAACTCTCAACTTACTAAAAGGTCTAAGTGTATTCTTCAATATTCTTTAGTAAACTCCTCAAATTTTCTGCAATACTAGAGCACCAAGAGGTGTAAAAACTCATACCAGATAAGTTTTCAAGAAAATGCTGTCTCACAAAAGAACAAAGTGATCCTAGACGTGCAACGTTTTTTCCCTCTAAATGCATCAAAACTTAAAATGGAATACCACCCTGCACTTTAGTTGCACCAACTAAGTTGGCAAAGAATGCACAAATGCTGTGTCTTTGACCTATTGGAGTTTTAAACTTCAAAAATTTCTACATTGGAAAATCACACAAACAGGTCATCCTCTCACCAGACACAAGCTCCCTGCACAAGGTTATTTAAAATACCCAGCATACCTGCATCTGGAATCTAGACAAAATCCCAGAGTTAAAATTTATTTCGCGTATAGTGTTAAAGGGATGCAGTGGAAAGATTTTGTGAAACTGGTAAAAATTAAAAATGGGTGGGTTGCAACAAACCCAGTAAAAAAGTTCTCAATGTAATCTTTGATCTGATATTAGATATATAATTTTTAATCTTCTCAATCGTACTTCTGAGCAACTTTGATCATAATTCATTAATGCGTCTAAGTGGAGAGACCATTTGAACAATTTACAAAACTAGTTCACAAAATGACCCTAAGATGACCTTTGACATAAATTATTTCACACCCCTCTGAAAATGAATGTGACCGACTTTGAGATACATTAATAGAGCACCGCCCGAGATATTAACCTTAAACGAAATTTTTCTTTGTGGACAGACAGACAGGCAGACAGACAGGCAGGCAGACAGACAGACAGATAGATACCCCACGATGTTATAAGCTAGTACCAGCCTCGCCTAGTAACCCTAATTTTTCGAACTTTCTATAACTAAATATCAATTTTTTCTAAAATTGCAGCAACAGAAATCCAAATATTTTTAATTTATCCCCAAAAGAAAGTACCCCAAATTTTTTCCGCTCTTCGAGTTCCAAAATATCAATCTTGCTATCCTTCAACCTTCATTTTTGTCGGAGCTTAATTTGGATTGCTGGAAAGCTTGGTCTCCCTCCTCATTGGACAAATTATTGCGCCATCCCTGGTTCCTATTCCATCTCCCCGATCCAGCCTAGTGAACCCCTTTTAGGAACTCCTGGTTACGAGCCTGATTGGGGAAATTGATTTCTGTTTGCAGTAGTAGTGCTGTGCGAGACTTCAGAGGTTGATCTTAGTGCTTTGCATTCAGATGGTGGTAGAGTTGTATTTTAGGGTTTTTATTGGTTTGAGTGAAAGGGTCCTCATGGAGAAATGCACTTGAAGTGTATCTTCTTAGTCTTGCCGAGGACAAAGGGTGGTACGCAGTTGTTAACAAGGTGCGGAACTCAATACACTTCAGTTTTTTTTAGGTTTTTATGTCTGGGCAGGGAGCTGTTATTTGGATGGAGATACATCGCTTTGAAGTGAGGTTTGTGCCGCCAAGGTCAGTAATCCATCGCTTGTATCTTTGATGACATCTCTATAAGACTTTGCACCGATTATTAGGGAGTTAACACAAAAGCGATTTGTTGCCTGCTACATCTACAGTAGGACTGGAAGTTTTCCTCCATTGCCACAACATTGCCAGTCGTCAAAGAGATAAAACAGTTTGACCCCTTTTTACCCTCGGTGAGGGGTATGGAAGTATGTCAGTTTGGTTTTATGTCGAAATATGAACAGGAATCTATATCTGGTTATTTCAGAAATCTTCTGGAAAATTTTCATACTGTTGTAACAAAAGTTAGACTTCTGTCACGTCAACTCCTTTGCATGCGGTATCTCGTAAAGGAGGGGGCTAACTGTATTCTTCTGTTCCAATTAAATAGCCGTTTCGAGTTTAATATCACCTGTTCAAACGTGTTGGCTTCGCAAACCTACATGTGAAAGTTTTGTTCTGCGGAGGCCACTTGTTAAGGATTGCGTGACTTAAATGATGTTGCCTGGTAAATGATATCAAATTGGAGCCAGAAACAAAGGAAAGAAATCCCACTGCGTCAAATAAACGGGCTTATCGTTGATAATCTCCCCTCGATTTAGTGGGTCTTAAATTATAAACATAAATTGAAGTGTTCCATATATCTCCATCCAAATAACAGCTCCCTCGTCTGGGTAAAGACTGCTGGAGTTAAGCTGAACTTTAGTATTATTTTGTACACTGTAGGTAAATGGGCCAAAGCTAATCGATCCATTTGTATACGTTCATGACTGTACATTGTATTATTGTGATGAAAGAAGCATTTAGTCACTTAATGGATTTTTATTATTTTACACTACATTTCGTATAGAGATGTGATTTGTCAGTTTAGATGGAGCAGGCAGCTGTTATTTGGACAAATAACAGCCCCCTGCATGGAGCATGTACACTGTGGTACTTTACTGGGTGTAAAGTAAAATTTTCACCAGGAGCATTTAAGTAAGGATTTCAAATGACTATATCGGTCGAAACTTGGGACGGTCTGTACTTGATGGACGTGTGTTAGTAAAAAGCAGATTGCATTGTGGGAGAGAAATTGATCCCCATGTTAGATGTTGCGTAATGTGTTGTTAAAGAAACAAGAGAATTTGCAGGAACGCAACGTGTATGTGTTCGGGAAAATGGATTTCCCCTTCTTAGAGAATAAGTACTAAAAGACAAAAATTTATATTGTCACGTGTTATAATACTGTAATGTAAATGCTGAAGACTATGTTTTACATATTTTTTCAGAGAAGTAAGTCTTTCGAAGGAAATAAATGCCCAGTCGTTGTTTCAATGAAAGATCACTCTTGCATTCGTTGGTGACCACTCAATACGTCAGAGCTGAAAAACATTTAATCCTGCGGAATGTTTATTGCCCTGTCCCGCCATAAACGGGATGCATCAGTACTTAATGAATGATCGATAGCCAAAATACGACGAAACCAAGGAGAAAGATACATCTTTGCACCATTTTGGTTTAATGTACAAGAACACGATAAGGTTATGTATAAAACCAACCTTTTCCACTCTCTGAAAGGTATCGTGACAAGAAAATTAAAAAGTCGGTTATTTGATGTAAAGAGCATTAAAAATACATTAAATAGCCGCAATTTCCATCAGAATCCATCAAACATTGACCATTTTTGTTTGTCTTCATAACATTTATTCAGTACGAAATACTGTAATTTGCGACACAAAAAATATTTTAAAGTAGTACACCGCATTAAAATGAATTTAATTGTTTTGATACTTACAGAGATAGCAGGTTTGAAAGATGTTTAAAAGTTTCTCCGTGAATGTGGTGAATGTTGTTACCAGACAAATCTCTGCAGAAAAGATTCATTGACATATGCAATAAATATTAACGATCAGTATGCCTCACATCATGCGAAATTGTGCGTCGTTTTAATGTAAAATGAATTAAAGTTAGCACTTTAGGGAAATATTAGGGGCTAAACCGTTAAAAATAACGGGTTTTTGCATAAAATTGGGCATTTTTTCCCTTTTTGTTAGTGTGTACCCCATCTCAATAGTATGCTGCGTTTAAAAGATTTTAATTTTTACACAGATCATTTTCAAAGCTGTACATTGCAGTATGGCAATCGAGTGATGTTATACATACAGACTATTAAACATCTTTATCATACCTTGTTATCTTCACATATGTAAGTTATTCAGACACTTCAAAGTTGTAACTTTAATTTTTTCCACGCACAAAATTTACGTACGTAACCTTCGTACAGGGATATCTTGAGTTGTTTTTCATAATTATGTGAAAGACGAACTCAATCTTAGCAACTTATTTCTCTTGTATTATCAACATATAATAATACTACATTTGGGACCCAAAGTGAGCTTGAGGCAAGCAGGGATTACATCACTTCCTCACATTGATGAGCAATGCTTTGTTTCCTTTGATTTTTTTCAGTCTGTTGTGTTGTCTTTGAATAATACTGCTAGGAGCCCCCCGCCCCATGAGAAATATAAAGATTATAAAATTCCCATGCCCCTCATGCATTCTCATTTTGATAACATGGGATTATGGAGGAATAAATTGGTTGTACAGTTTAAAGCAAAACAAAAGAGTGCTTATTAGTGTGAGGTTATGATGTTATATGTGCTTGCTTCAAGTTTACTTAGGATTACAACTGCTAATATCATGAGAGCCACATATCAGATTTCAATGCAAATTTTACAAGAATTCTAAGAATAAATAGCCCTTTAACATATCAAAACTTGACTTGAGCCTAGACTCTTCTTTCAAAAGCCGGTTTCATCTGGGTTGTCAATATTCTCAGAAAGGTTTTAAACCACTTGGTAACCCAATTAGAACACTCCCAACCCAGTTAAACCCAGTCCCATTCTGAAATGTTGCTTATATTCCCAACTGCTCTTGTCGCAAACTACCATTACACAGACAAGATGTAATGCAGGGACTTTTTTTCATCTGCCATGTTTAACTGAGACTGTTTGTGTTGTAAAGATGGGTCAACAAGGCTCGTAATGATTTTCTGGGGTTCAAACTCAACGTATACTTTTAAATACCGTTATAGGTTATCCAATAGCTCTGTCCTAACTCATTACCATACAGCTAGGATGTTATAATGAACCTATACAAGCAGAGCTCGGATTTTGTAAATGGACTCATTTTGCATGATATGTGCGTGTTATTTCCCCCCAAAATTAATAACGTGTATTTTTATTAATGTCATGCTATCTTAAGGTACAATCAAGGGTAAAGAATCGATACATTTCTTCCGAGAAAAAGCATTACTTAAGATGCGTGGTCCCTTACCCTCAGCCAGAAAAAACAATTCGCAAAAACAGTTTGAGGATTTCTAAATACATTCTGAGTTCAAAGTTCTTCCACAGATAGTAATTATTCGCTTCCAAGCATATGCGACCTAGAGCAAAATTACATTAAATGGGAGGAGTGTGTCTTCCCCACCCCTATCAGATAACATTACTCCTCCAACATTGACTGAAAATGAAAATAATACGAATTTCTCTACAAATTAGTTCAACGCTTTGTCAAAAGCGCAACACAAGCGCGTATACTTATAGCCAGACAAGTTACTGGATGAGGGCTTTAGGGGACACAATATGTAAGGATGTATAGCGACAACAGTTTTTTTTTTTTTTTTTTTTGTTGTTGTTCTTGAAACTTTTCTGAGGACACACTCCCCTCCTTTGACGTTGGGCCTTAGGCTATAAAGAACCACTGTGCGTCTTGGCCAGCTTGCGTAATGAAAATTTCTTTCCTGAGACGATCTCACCAAACCAAACGTCAGCTCAGCTCTGAATCGCCACTGATTGTTTACCTCATTCCAGTAAATAATGCAAGTTCAGTCCTGTATCAGACAACAGCATAGTAAGCGAAAATTCCTGAGAGGATAAGTGTATATATGCCTCCTACCCCAAGCAATCCCCCCACCCTCCATCCGCCTTTGCACTTTGATGTACTAGAATTGTACACCATCCTATACCTTAATTGTTCGGTAGGTAAGTTTCGTTTTTAACAGAAAAGATCTCTCAATAAAATCCCCAAGATTCCGCTCTTTTCGCGCGCGGCAGAACTTTTGATGCTTTTCATGAGTTGTACGACTTCCTTTTAGGAAAGCAGGGTTGTCAACATTTATTGACTACTGACGGTAACCCCACCATCGGTTCGCGCGGAGCGTCCCCCCAGGGGAACTTTTTGCCAAAAATACCCCTAGATTGCAGGAAATGGCACTTTCCGTGCCTCATTACTGAATGCCCACAACTGCCAGTTTTCAGATGTTTCCTCTACCTGGAAATTTTCTAAGGAGACATTTTGTTCACATTATAAATAGGCCTACGAAAAATTGGAAATACTGAGGTCTACCGGAATGTATTGCTGACTACTCCAAATCGAATATAAATATATCCGGTGGACTCAGACATAATTGTTTACATTTAGGTTGAAAGTATCTAACTCGATTGTGGCAAGATTAATTATACTGTATACGGCACTACTGTCAGCTCATTGCAGACTGTGATCAGTTGGAGAAGGGACTCACGTAGCGTGATAGCCTGCGTTTTACCGACGCCAGACGTACGGTTGCGTTATGAGTGGATTTTTTCACCATATTGAGACATTGCCTGAGAAACCGATGCTTTATGGTGAGAGCGTGAGATTGCGCCGAAATGTGTGACTCTCACGATTAATGCGTGGGAGTTGACAGCGCTGGGAAAGTATACGAAATAATAATGACAACTGTCGCTAAAAGGTTGTCTGTCACGACCAGTACTTTCATTTCTTCTCTTATAACTGTTGAAGGTTTGGTAAACGAGGTCGGGAGTCTGACCTTTTCGAACTGCACATGGGGTGGATAAATTGAAATGCCTGTAATTCCCGTCAAGCAGGAATCTGTCACCTCTATAAGCGAGTTCGATAATTCGTATGACGAATGGAATTGTAGGATACACGGGGGATAAACAAACTAAGCTCAGCATAAAATATACCGCATTCCCCTATTTTCGTGCAGTCCATACCTATATCATTCACCCTGAACCCATTCATGGCAAAATCTTCCATATGTTCGCATGGGGGTGATTCAACAAACTCTCAAGTAAACTCCAATTTTGGAACACGTGTTGTAGGTAAGGGTATGAGTATTCCTACGGTCTGGAGGATGTGCCCATGTGCACTCGAATTATGGAACTCGCTTGTTTCCTCCTGATAGAAACAAATCTTCCATGCGTCAGTGAAAATTATGGCGTGCTTTGCGTGCTGAGCAACTTGCCATTTACAACAAAGTAAATTCTTCATTCTGATGCCCACAATATTGAAAACAGTCAGACATTACACGGCTTTGTACTGTGCTATCTCACGGGTCTTCATGCGGGGCAAATGTGGTGGTTTCCTTGAGCCTAGCATTCGGGTATCTCTGGAGTTCCAGAGTCTCTCGGCACCGTTCGGTTATTCCAATCTAAGCTTCCACGTACACATCAACAACATGCGCTTGATGCTATTGTTACAAGTAATACATAAGTGCCCACGCACCTTATGGCATCGACCCTTATCAATATGAAATTCACGGAGGAGAATTTACTACGTTTTGGCAAGTCTCCCTAAATACGCCACTAAATGTGGCATGTGGCCTACCTCACGAATTCCTCTCTGATTGATTCAAACACCTCCACATCCTTCCAACATTCCGAGGGGACCAGTACTTAGATCCTGTAAGCGCTCCCGGATCGGACCTACGTGGGCCAATTTGTATTGTTCCAGCAAAATTTAGCCCGGGCTTCCCACGCGAGTCTGATAAGCCACGCCAAGAAACCTGTACCTAACAAATCTTTAGCAATAGTCTGAAATGCTCAGCATAAAACATGATCCATCCCTAGTTGAGTTTCTCGTAAACAGTATTCGGCTACTGCCAAGGAGGGCTGAACTACTTTCTTGGCAGAGGTTTCCTTACACAGTGAGTGTTATCCCTGTAAGGAGCCAGCCACCCCACTAGTGTTTTTGTTCTGCATGGGTATGGGTGTGTCTCTTTACTTGCCCCTTCTTCAAACATTTTGCGCCCTGCGCCCTCTCCATGTACCCTATATGTCAGATTTTCTGCAAACAACGGTCCCAAAGCTTGGCACTTCAGATTTGCATAATTGGTGCAACATGTACGCTACTAAGACATGAAACGACAATGTGTAAAAATCATTACCATCCCCATTTAAATGATAAAGCAAGTTATCCCGAAGGTCTCCCATATGGTTTACATAATTGAGCTCTCAAGAAAGGCATATTTTTGATAAAATCACCAGACTTTCTGCAATACTAGAACACCAAGAGGTGCAGAAGCTCATACCAGGTAATTTTTAAAGAGAAGTCTTTCTCCACAGTCTCCTCACAAGTGAACAAAATGATCCTAGAAGTGCAACCCATTATCCCACTAAATGCTTCAAAACAGAAAATGGAATACCACCTTCCACTGTAGTAGCATCAATTCAGTTGGTATAGGATACACAAATGCGGTGTGTTTGACCGACTGGAGTTATCAACTTCAACAATCTCTACATTTTAACATTACAAAAAGTTCAAGCTCTCACCGGGCAGGCTTCCGGCACAAGGTTTAAGTAGAGGCATCTTTGAAATGCCAATCATATATTGCTTTCACCTAATCTGAACAAACTCATATTGCAATCTAAACAAACACCCATAGCTGACCTTCCCTTCACAGATAGTTTTAAAGGGATGCAGAGGAAAGATTTTGTAAAATTAGTTAAAATGGGTGGGCGGCAACAAAGCCAGTAGAAAAGGTCCCAATTAAATCTTTCATCTAAAATCGAGGATATAAATCTGAATCTTTACATGCAAATTTTACTTCTGAGCAACGCTGATGCTCCTTTGACCGAAATGTTTTCACACCCTCTGAAGGACCCTCACCCCAACATGACTGTGACCAATTTTAGATAAATTATCCGAACACCGCATAACCTTTCAAACAATTTTATGCAATAACAGACATACAGGCAGACATACAGTTATATAGACACCCACGATGATATAAGCGCAAACTAGCTTCGCCTGTATAAACTAAAAGAATGTTAACCCTAATTTTTCAAACTGTCTATAACTGAGCAGCAAATTTTTCAATTTGCCTTAACCGAAACCGAAATATTTTAAATTTTGTTCAACAAATACCCCAAACTTTTGAAGCACTTTGCATGTCCAAATATCGCCTTAGCTATCCTTCCGACCTTCAACTTTGTCCGGGCTTTGGATGCCTGGCTTGCCCTCCCTCCTCATCAGACAAATCATTGTGTCATCCCTGGTTCCTAGTTCAGTTGCCGGATCCAGCCTAGCGAACCCCTTAAGGAAATCCTGGTTACGCGCCTGAACAGGTTCCAACTAGAATTGATATTGGGGTACCATTTTTTCTCCTATCATCAATATCTCAAGGTACGAACAACATATTGTTAGTGACTACATCCGTTGTGATGAATATTTTTTCTTTTCTTCTACTCCTCTTCAAGGGACTTATTGAGTTGGTTCATAAATTTTTGTCACACCTTTTGCGTTTTAGTCACGTCTTGGTGGTAACCGGTCAAACTAAGACATTCTGCACTTCTAACACACAAATGGATCCGTAATGATAGGGTTATTAAGTATTACAGCTTTTATTAACAATGTGTGGCCAAACACTTTCTAACATTAAGTATTAATCATATGCAACCCCTGTTCAAAGACGACCATCGAGTGAAGTTTAAGATCTTGATCGAAAGGCTCGCAACTCCTCATAGGAATGAGAGTTGTGATCAAGGCATCAGCTGTATATACATGTTTTGTAGTCAAGAGCGGCTGGTTTATCAAAGGCTTGGACAAGCAATGCGAGCTACAAACTCGAATTTCAAGAGAAAAACTGCAATTTTTTACGCTCACAGTAACTACTGGAAGTAAAGCATGACGAATGAGGCCAATCAGAAGCACTTTCATGCAGTTATGTCCTTTGAAATCATCGCAAAATAATATCAACTCAATGAGCCCCTACAATTGTCACTGCAAATCTTAAACAGAGAGTACTGTATTTTAAGTCTCCTCAAGACGTAAAGGCCTGTCTTAATGAAATATTTTCAGATGTACAACAACCTACAGTATTTTACGATATGAAGATTGCTGAAGGCTTTTGAAGAGAGATTTTCCAGTTTGTTGTCACTCAAAATTCTGAAATAACATGAAATGAGAACTGTAGGTGTTAATCATAAATGCACAAAGTATTAAATGAAAATACATGTTTCTTTTTCAGCCCATTGCTATAGGAAAGTAGTTTAAACCATCTTGATACCACGAAATAGCAAACTCTCGGAATAAGTGACACTTCATAAGCAGACTACAGTGAACAGTTTAAAGCCAGGTACGAAGGGTGGCGAACATTGAAGCCGGCCTTCTCATCGGATTTAGAGTGGTGGGATGACGTAAAGTCCCGCATCAAACAGTTTACAGTTGAATACTGTGTAGCAAGAGCTCGTCGAAGAAGGGAGGAGTTCCTGTCGCTATGCTCTAGGGAGAGGAACGGGGACTCCTCCGCACTTCACGCAATCCAGCAGTATCTCGATCAGAAATTGCACGGGGCCCGCGTTCGTGCTCGCGTGCATTGCGTGGAGGCGGAGGAAAAGCCAACTATCAAATTCTACCGGGACGTCACAAAGTATGCCATCGATCGCCGCATAAGAGCAGTCCGTGACGTCCACGGTACGGTACAGAAGGACCCTCTCGACATCGTGGAGGTATTTAAGACCTTCTATGAACAGCTTTATACGCAGGCAGATGTCGATGAGGGCCTTCATCAGTCCCTGCTAGGTAATATTGACAAGACCCCCTCTAAAGAGCAGAATGATGGGCTTGGTTCTCCCCTGACTGTCGACGAGCTCTGGAAGGCGGTGGCGAAGATGAAAGGCGGATCGGCGCCTGGGTCCGACGGTATCCCAGTGGAATTTTACAAACGCTTCTGGGGTACCGTCGGACACGATCTCCGTGATGTATTCGCCTCTGCCTTCCTTGCTGGCTCATTGAGTCCCTCGCAGCGCACAGGCGTTATAACATTGTTACCAAAGTCTTGAGACCCCCTAGAACCGAAAAACAAGCGACCAATTACCTTGTTAAATGTAGACTACAAGATTCTGGCGAAAGCCCTTTGTAACAGGCTAGGCACGGTCATGCCGGATCTTGTAGGTTCGTTCCAGACATGTGCAGTGCGGGGACACAGTATTCAGCAGAACCTCTGGTTGATGCGGGACTTAGTTGAATATGTGATGGACCGTGATCTTCCATGTGCGCTTGTCTCCCTCGATCAGGAGAAGGCCTTCGACATGGTTGATCACAGATTCCTCTTTAAAATCTTGAAGAAGTTTAGGTTGAATCCAGTTTTTGTTAAATGGACCTCTTTACTGTATAGTAATGTATATAGTCGGGTTATCGTTAATGGCCTACCGTCGGATCCCTTCAGAGTTCAACGCGGGGTGCGGCAAGGGTGTCCCCTGTCACCTCTACTCTATGTATTGTTCAGTGAATCCCTTGCAAGAGCCTTCCAAGTTGAAGCTTTGTTTCGACCTTTTCACATACCCGGTGGAGCTGAAGTCAAGTGCCTCCAGTATGCTGACGACGTCACATGCGTAGTCTCCGACCTAGCTTCCTTCAGAGCCCTTACTGGCACGCTGTCTACCTTTCAAAGAGCAACAGGTGCCAGACTGAACCCCACCAAGACCAAAGGACTCCGTCTAGGTAAGTGGCGGTCGAAAAAACTGCCCTTCGCGGCATCATGGGTAGACGACGCCATAAAGATCAATGGCATATGGTTTGGTTATGGTTCACCCGAGTTACTTACCTGGAATGAGAAAGTGGACCTAGTGGAGGCTAGGTTGAAGGACTTCGGCGATCGCCACATTAGCCTGTTGGGAAAGGTAACAGTTACCAATCGTTTTATTTACCCTCTTTTGTGGTATCCGGGCACTGTTCTGGCTGCTCCAGAAGGTGTCTTGGCGCGACTCGAGAGGGCTGTGTTTAGTTTTTTATGGTCAGGGGGGACGGAGCTGGTAAGAAGAGGGGTGGTATACCAGGATCTTAGGCGCAGAGGGTTGGGCCTTGTGCATTTTCCTTCCAAGCTCCGTTTTCTCCTGACCAAGTGTGTTTACAGTGCTGTGGACAGCAGAATGCCTTTTGCCTATTTTGTCCGTTATTGGGGGGGATTATCATTCCGTCGGTTCTTTCCCTCCCTGTTTAGTAACAGTGAACCCCACAGCTGGAGACCCACGGGGGCATACAGTCAAATGAGGGAAACGCTCCGTATTATGTCAACAGTGGGGGATGTTTCGCAGTCAAGTGCAAGGGACCTATATCGGGCTGTTTTTGATGAATTGGTTGGCCAGGTCCAATCCAACCACTTTGCTTCAGGGCCGGAAGTGTGGCGTGTAGTCCACAGCAGATCATTAGATTACCGCAGGCGAGACCTGTTGTGGCGAATCGCACATGACGCCATTGTAACTAATCTCAAGCGCCTTCGGTGGCGTCTTGGAGATGGCATTTGCCCCCGCACTAGATGCACAAAGTGGGAGAGTGTGTCACATGTGTTTTGGCAGTGTGACTATGTGGCCCTATTCTGGGAATGGTTTCAAGTCCTGACTGACCGCCTAACGTTGTGTAACACTTGGGCGGTCAGCCAGGACTATGCTTTGTATGGTCTTTCACCTCCGCAATGCAATACAAGTGTTCAGGACATACTTACCTTTGTTTCGGCCTCCATAAAGCTGGCCTTATGGAGAGACCGATGTAACATTGTATTTAGGGGGGTGGGGAGGCCTGCTGATGTCGTCCTGGCGTCGGTGAGGGCGGAGGTTAAGCTGAGGGTGGAGTCGGACTTCGTTCGTTTGCCAAGGTCGGCGTTCGGTAGGCGATGGGGTCCACTTGTTTCAGTGAGGGCGGACCGGGTGGTAGTCAACTTGTAAATATCGATTTTGTTTGTAAATATGAAACTACTGTAATTTGTAAATAGGACTGTGTTTGTACATAGGTGGCTTGTGAGGTACTTAGTTGTAAATATGCTGTAAATATGTATATATGTGTATATGTATATGTGTGTGTAAATCTCTGTACATATGGTTCTATTACTGTAATGAACATAATTTTCTGTTTGATTTAGTTGTTTGTAAATAGTTTGCTTTATGTTTCTGCCCGATCCGGTTTGAGTTTTTGTTTTTGTTTTTGTTTTTGTTTGTATGTGCCGTTTCGATGCACTTAAAAAGCCCACTTCATTGCAACGTTCTGCCATAAGAAAATACATTCGGTATGATGCGGAGCTATACGGGTTCGACGGAAGGAAAATAATGGTCTGAAGGGGCGCTTTGTGCTATGTAGATACTAGTCACCTATTTACCTTACATGCCATAATGGGATACCTTAACACGATGAAGGTCTTCACTTCTCTGACTTTTCTTTTAGATTGACCCACATGGTAGAAAAATGTCTCCCCAAATGGTAGAAAATGGTAGAAAAATATTTCCTAATATATTCCTAAAATATTACCTAAAATATTTCCTATAAATATATCTGTTAAGTGCTATAAACGTACGACTTCTCCTTTCATACAATCCGTTTCCTTCACATTGTAAAATTCGAATGCTTTAATTCACTTAATGTTTATGTTATTTGTCGAGCGCAGATCCAGGATTTATGAAGTGCGGGGCTTAATTTCTGAGGGTGAAGATAAAACCTTCCAGAGCCAAAGGCAACAATCCCTTAAAAGAATCTGGGGAAACTCTGAAAAGTAAACCCTTTTAGATGTAAATTTATGGCATTTGTAAATTGAGATAAGCATACAAAGAACTATGGTTTTTCTAGAAATCCTACATGCAATAGGTACCGTAGTGATTAAAATCATAAATCATTCAAAGAGGCCAAAACAGAAGGTCTGCCCTACCTTTCTTGCTTACCTTCAGCAGAAAAAATGAAAGTACCCTCTTTGAAATGTGCTTTCCTGGCACCTGGAACTCAAGAATTTGTATTAAGGAGCATTTCTATAACACTGTTAGGTCTATGACAGACCAGAACAGCATTTTCTTTCCCACACTTATGCCTCACTATGGGTTTCAAAATCATTTAGGCCCTTCGTATTTCTACACAGACATTGACTGGGTTATCCAGTTTCAGTAGGTCTTCCCGAGGCTGATGGCACATCCCCTCATCAGGACTACACTCTGCCGTAATTCACTGCTCCTTCATTACACGTTATCTTCCAACATTTTTGAGATTCTTGGAACGTAAAATCAATTGATTGAGGAAATTTTTAATGCAGAGGCTCTTTGCATCAAAATACTCGAACGACTACGATTGAACTGATATGAGATTTGACCAAAACTTTCAACCCACCCCACCCCGCCACCTTTCCACTATTTATTATATTAAACACAATATGCGGTCATTTGACGATCTTGCTGTGAACCTCACAAGATGAGATTCAAGAAGATTGATACGGACGAACTTACATATTTGTTTACATTCTATTGCGGTAGGAGGAAATTTCCTTTAGAAATTTTATTTTCCTATGTAACTTCCTATGTAACTTGCGACACTGCATGATTTCCAACTAAAACACTATCAATTTTCCTAGCAATATTGCAGATCGATGTATTGGGTAAGCATCAATCATGACTATTTTGAGATGATGTGATTTTTTAACGGTTTACAAGTTTTTTTCGTAGTTTAACTCTGGTGACCTCACATGACCTTTTACCACTACCAAAACAACAAGGTTCTTTTTCTCTTAATATGAAAAACTTATTTATTACGTATAATAAGTGTCAACTGTTAATATCTTGCAATATCGTGTTCACAAGATTTTCGGCTGTTTTATTCCTGGTGACCTTTCCTAAAGCAATAGGGTTCTCCCTCTTAATATGACAAACCTATAAGCCAGGTGTAAAAACTATCCACCCTTCCTATCTTGACATAACGTGTTTAAAAGAATTTTTTATTTATTTTGGTAGTTGCACCCCAATGACCTCATATAACCTTACCAGCTATCAAAGCGATATGGTTCATTTACTGACCATTACATATCAACATTTTAAGTATGTCAGATGTCGTTGTGATCAACCGTTCCAGGAAAGACCTTGGTACGGGGATCCAAGAATGAGATGAGAACGTTACTTGTAATTTTCCTTGCTCTTCCGCGTCTTTTCTGCTCAAAGTGAATTATGTTTACAGATATTTGGAGATTATTAATTAAATTATCTTGACCGGCCTCCAAAAATGATATGGG
Source organism: Holothuria leucospilota (assembly GCA_029531755.1). Lineage (NCBI taxonomy): Eukaryota > Metazoa > Echinodermata > Holothuroidea > Aspidochirotida > Holothuriidae > Holothuria > Holothuria leucospilota. The sequence continues at coordinate 4,520,236 of CM055962.1, read as the reverse complement.
GGAGCTACACTCTCCTGGAACTCGGTAATACATGTTCACTCTTCCAAGGTCAGACGCACGTATGTCGAAGGTTGCAGTTCTTCAACTCAAAATTCGAAAACGAAAATTTTACCCACGAGTAAGACATGAACAGAATACAGCTGTCTTATGCAACATAAGAGAATTTCTCTAAACTTAAGTATCTTACAAATTGCATTTCAAAAGTGAGAATATATTTGCAAGGTAAAAAGGCACAACTGTAACATAGAACACAATCAATGTTACCCAAAACGGAATGACAGTTATGATTTAAAGTGACTTTACGAACAACCAAAAAATCACTGCAAGGTCGAACAAAAGTTCATTCGCGATACGCCATTTTCGATGAATAATATAGTGTTGCTAATAATACAGGTAGATTCTAGTAGACTAAGTAGAACATGAGAAGTCGAAGCACAAGCACGAGTTGAATCATCATTTCACGCACGATTGCACTTGATAGGATGTTCTCTTTCACACCCAGACTCCCTTAAAATTTACTTAGTGAATGACCTAAGACGTAATTCTTTGTTGTCGTGTTGTGTGTGTGCGTGTGTGTGTGTGTACGTGCAGTAATATGGTCTTGTTATTGTAGACCGTAGGGAGCAGGTTACAAGCAAACAACCCATTTCCTGTTTGACCGTGTGAGGCCGGCTGCTTTTGTATCAGTTGGTCAGTTTTGTTTACTTTTAGTCCGAGAATGTAACGCTGTCCGAGAATGTAACGTTCAAGCAGGGGCGGATCTAGGGTCTTCTCTGAGGGGGGGGGGGGGGGTCCAACATAAAAAGGGCACATTCATTTTTTTTTTTATATTTTGGTTCCCATAAACGGCAGCGATTATACAATTTACGGCATATTGACAAAGAAAGGATAAACCAAGAGACATGCAAAAACTGGAATCAAAACCTGGAATCTAAACGGTGAAAATGCAAAGCGCGCGAAGCGCGCGAAAATTTTTGGGGTAAGCCTACACTGATAAGAATTTGTACTAATTTAAAGCTTATATAGAACAATTGTCCGGACAGTTAGGGATAGGGCCTAACTTTATTGTACTTCCCTCCTCGACTCACTAGCCGTACCGTACGACAGACGCAAGTGAACGTTAACCAGGTTTAGCGAAATGCGATTCAATTTCCGACATTTTCATAAATCCATGTATACATAAATCCATGTATTTCTACTTATTAACTTGAAAAGGTGGAAAGGGTTTGTACTACATTTAGCTATAAGTATAACGGAACTGAGGAAGAGTGGACAAAGCGTACCGAAAATTTTGGGTTTTATCCCAGAAATTACCCTTATGAAAGCCAAAATAAGTAAATCGACCATGTGTGGCGGCAGAATTTTCCAACAGGGGGCCACGCCATGTCAGCTACCCCAATTAGTTCCGACATTCCCTATTTCGAGGGGATGATGAGAAGGGCAAATGGAGGAGCCTCATTATCCCATGCTATTGCCGGCATATTTTGCATCATATCAGTTAATACTTCAAGATACGAGTTGCGCACTGATAGTGTTCTTTGAATCTGGATCGTGAAATTGAAAAGCGCGCGAAGCGGGGGGACATGTTTGATAGGCTATCACATTAAACATATGACGAAACGAAAAACGAACTGTGGTTTGCAGACCGTATCGGGTGTAACATACATTTGTATCGAAACAACATGGACTACAAGATGAAATAGCCAAACTTTGCTCCGTAAGTCACTCACCAACTGACTCTACCGCATGACACACACACAAGAGAACACCAACTAGGCTTTGCGATATGGGATGAAGTTACGAACTTTACATAAACTATGTACTCTGCCTAAATGTTACTTGGTAAGGTGGACAGGACTTGTGCTATCCTGCTTTGCAGAATGGAACTATTGAAGAAAACAGAGTGACTCTACAGCGCGCGTAGCGCGCCGAAAATTTTGGGTTCTTATTAGAGGAATTATCCTCTTAAGGGTAAAAACAGGTAAGCCTTCGGGGTGACTAGTTGTCGTCGGGGACTGCATACTTTCGACTAGGACTCCCGACGAACCTGTAAAGCTTCCCCGACGGGGGCATGAACCCTTCCCCCACATGGCGCCACCGCTATCTCGACTGGGGGAGGGGGTTAAAATACTGTATGCTGTGTTCCCTATATAGCTGCGGCGCGACTGTCAAAAATACTCTGTCAAAACAGATGACTGAAGTCGAATGTTTGGTTTTTATTTGCGACAGCAGACTTGTCATCGGTCCAAAGACGTCAAAAAATTGAACCGAGTAACATTGCGTTATTTGACCTGGTGGTGATTTCATATAGTATTTTTAAAATAAAACAAACACCGATTGGTCAAATGCGACTTCTGGTCAACTCTTGGCTGTGGACTTTAAACTAAGACTGGCTTTTTATTCCCATCACTAGGGCAACACTAATAAATGAAGAGAGTAATTCCAGACCATGAATGTCATATCGTGTTCATGAGAGGAGGGATACTAGCGGGTAGAGGGAAGGTTTCGTAGATGTAGCGTTTAGGGAGTGTGAACAGATCATTATTTTGTTAGACCAAAAGACTAGCAGTGACCTTTTGGAATCATTATTAGAACTCAGTAGTAATACGTTGCATAAAGCGCTAGCTAGTGAGTATGACGTAATATCTGCGCGTTTTACTGTACTACTTTGAAAGCCCAAGCACGCCACACGTGGTTCCAAGCGAAAAAGTGATCAGAATGCCTGACTGTCACGCAGGCAGTAAGAGTTAGAGTTAGATGAGGTTTTACGGCTCAGTTTCTAACCAACTGGTTTAAGTCGGGCCGGCCGCGGCCTTTTTTGCAGTTGTGGCTCACTGGCATGTTTTTCCCTATTCCATTGCAGGCAGTAAGACATACTGTAGTCACATCCTCTATGAAACGATTGCGCTGTTCGTGTTTCGGGGCGGTCAATACAGGCTACCATAGTCAAATATATTGCTGAAAGTTTCTGCGATACATGGCTAGACTTTTACGGATGGATTAATCGATACTGGATGGGGGTAACCAAAATCTCCTCGGAATTGGACAACTGTCATTACCTGTCAAACTGTCGTGATTTTTTTTTTATTTTTTATTTTGTTAGGCTAGTGTAAAAAAAAACAATTTTGAAAAAGGGCAAATTGGGAAATTTGAGGGGGGGTCCGGACGTCGGCGACCTCCCCTCTGGATCCGCCACTGTCAAGTCTCAATGTGGGCTCGTCTTAGCATGAACTTTGGCAAATCCACAATGACATATTACTCATGTTTTGCATAGGCTATTTGACTGACAGTAAATATTGGTTCACTGTTTAAGATCCGGTGAAGATTTTACTACAAGAAGAAAAATACTACATATGTTGACACATTGAAATTCAGTTCTCAAGATAACAACTGCATGCCTTCACACTATTAGAAGTCAACTCAAAGTGCACAGTTAGTAAACCCACGTGATCACGAATACAGTAATCGATGAAAAGTTTACAAGAATGCAACACATGCGTGGTAAGTAATCAATGCTCGTTAACTAATCAACGTTTCATTAATTGTCTGTGTGAGATATGAGCCAGTGACAACCCTTGAGTTGTCGCTGTGCAAAGTGAAACGACCTTTTAGTTAAGGCATATGAAGAACTGACGGATGTTCCCCTTTCTGCTTAAATTGACTCTTTTGTCTACTAAACTTATCCCTTTACCATAAGGTTCCATACATTTTAATGTATAGGGGAGTGGGTCTTACTTTATTTGACATTTTGGTGTATTTAGGGGATTTTTTCCTGATACCTTTATATCATTGGAAAGTACGGAGTTTGAGGATTCGATGTAGCATATTATTTTGAGCATTATAGTATGCTACTGCCACAAAATAAATTCTGACGCCGGATTATGAAAGAACTGGCCAAATAACCCCGATCCTCGTAACCCTAACCTTAATCCTAACGCTTACCTTCATTTTCAAACAAATTTAAAAATTTTTGAAAACCCGATTTGGACTGGCTCGTTCTGGGAAAAAAAAATAGGCATACGACTCTGCCCTGTAAGAGCTCAAAATTAATGGCGCTATGCCAGTAACCGAGAAGTAAGGAATCTTGTAAGGCCATTGAGGTTTTGAATGAACAAAATCCGACTTCTGCTTTTGAAGTTATGAATGCTTTGTTGATATTCACTCTTCTTTTTTAATAATTTCGACCATTTTTACGCATTGTTTGAAATATTTGTACTAATATACTTCAAACCCTGCATCTCTTACACTGGGGCTTTTCTCAGCGTGTTTTTGATGTCCACAGGTACTTCAGAAAAATAATTTTAGTGGGTCGACTCTTTTATATAGCTTGAAATAATTTTTGACCTAAAGCACAAATGATCCATTTTTTGAAAAAACAACAAATTCAACAGAATTTTGGGCAACAACTGACAATTAACCCCGCCCAAAAAAGGGTGAAATTGGACAGAACTTTTTGTCAGCTTCGTTTTGGTGGTTGAATTAAGGCTGATGAGTGTAGAGTTACAAAGTTATCATTTTTTAGAAAAGGTCTCTTTTATCTGTCATTCTCGACAGAACATAGAAAGTTCACAAAGTGCTGAAATTTAATTGCTGACAATGGCTCAAATGAATATTCAAACTTACTAACACTTTCATCTAGGCGACAATGACGTCAATGAGGCTATGACGTTAATGACGACGAGGACGAAACTTGGACACCTGGTATACCTGACAGCCCAGTTAAAAGTTTTATATAACCTTCCAGCCCCCTGTGGGCTGGGGGTTGTAGAATATGCCCACGTAATTCCCCGCCTGTCGTAAGAAGCGACTAAGGGGGAGGACTTGCACTGTATTTGAACAATATTTGAAACCGAATTTGAACCGTATTTATCTAGTTGACACTATATAACACATTCGTGTTGGTGTGTCGTTAAATCTCATCTAACTAACTAACTAACTAACTAACTAACTAACTAACTAACTAACTAACTAACTAACTAACTAACTAACTAACTAGCTAACTATATAACCTTCCAGTTGCAAGATAAAAGGGCACACTTTAAAAAATATCTGGTGAAATTTTCACCACATTCCGTGTTTATATGCCACCCACACAATCCTGGTTAATTTAACCAGGAATTCTTATTCGACTTAACGAAAAAAACTGGTTAAACACTAGAATAATTACCAGGTATATGGTTAAATTCACCGATGTATTGGTTCACATAACCATTATTTCCTGGTGAAATAAATAACCAGGATTGTGTAGGTGGCATATCAACACGGACTGGTGAAATTCCACCAGACGTTTTTAGAGTGTACTTGCCAGTGGGATAACACGACTTTCAATTCGTCTAAAGACCCGTCCTTGAGCAGGTTTCAATAAAATTTGCAAGGAAATAAAACAATTCTAAGGTGGTAAACTTCATAAGACTGAAATAAATGATCTTGATACTTATAGATAGTCCAGGCTTAAAAGATTCTTAAAGGTTTCTTCTTGAAGGTAGTGAATGTTGTTGTTGAACAAGAATCTGCAGAGAATATATTCTTTTTTGTCATTGATATGTAGGCCTTACCATAGTAGTTAATGGTCCATACACATATCCCACTAGCGTCATTTTTAATAAAATAGAAAACACATTATGTCTAGAGTTTTCATGAGAAATGAAGTAAACACTTAAGGAAGCCATTCAAACGATATGCTACTAAGAGAATTCAGTGATTTCATATGGTCAGGGATTCGTTTTTTTCTTTTCATTGATGTGAATCCCATCTCAATAATGTGTTGCACTCAGAAGTTATATTTTTCAAAGATCATTTCAAAGCGCTGCATTGCATTACGGTAAATGTGTGATGTTATACATGCAGCATCCAGCCTTATTGAACATCTTTTGTATTTCTTTATACTCTTGACCCATGTAAATTATGCAGACACGTTTGCAGTTGTCACCTTTATCATTAAAAAAAAAAATTAAGCTCATTCTGCTAGAATGCTGTTTAATGTTTCATTGATTTCAAGTTGCAAGGTCAAATTCAGCACCTCAATTCGAAAGGCAAAAACACATTCTGGAAGCAGTCTAATAATGTTAACATTGAAACCTTGAAGAAACTGAGACTTTGTATTTACAAGCAGTATCTATTTTCTACAGGAATATCTTGCGCTACCAACAAGACATTGGTGTAGGGTTTACGAGCATGTGACTAAATACTCTTCCTTTTCATTTAAAATCCTTTTTATTAAGCGAATTCGATAATTCGACGGCGCATGTGCACATCCTTCAAACCGTTGGGATAAACATACCACACCCGTACCTTCAACACGTCTTCCAAAATTTGAGTTTACTTGTGAAATTTGTGGAATCATCCTTTTTAAAATACATTGCATACATGAAGATAGTTTTTAGCGTGGTTTTGTGTCCTGGACTGCACAAACTGCCTCTTTTGGCATGAAAACGTGTATTACAATATGCTATAACGTAAGAAAAAGACCCGTATTTTTGTGAAGTTAGGTTGGCAAATAGATGATTGTAGACTTAATGATGTAGGTGTGTACTGGACGAAAATTGCAGACGCACGAAACTAGGGAAACGCAGAATACAATGTGCTGAGCTCATTTTGCTTATCCCCCGTGTATCCCACAATTCCATTCGGCAAACGAATTATCGAACTCGCCTGTTATCACTGCAAAATTTCTTTAATGTTCACCTCACTTTGCTCCAAAGTGATAATTCAAAGAAATATTTTTACACGGAAGTTAACACCGTTTAAAGTAGAAAGCCATCTTTATACTTACATATAGAACAGACAGATATAGATGGATGGATGGATGGATGGATGGATGGGTGGATGGATGAATGGATGGATGGATGGATGGATGGATGGATGGATGGATGGATGGATGGATGGATGGATGGATGGATGGATGGATGGATGGATGGATGGATGGATGGATGAATAGATGGATGGATGGATGGATAGATAGATCAACATTGAAGGGTCGATCCAGAATTTTACATATGGGGTGGGCAGACTCCGTGAGGACAAACTTTATACCAACCAGTGTGTCAGTTGTACGAAGCCCCCGAGGGAGGTAGGGGATATTTGAATGAAACATTGTTAAATGGTATTTCCGTTCATCTGGCAACCAATATGAATACACAAGCAAACATTATTTCTGAGACTGAGAGAGAGAGGCAAAAACAAGCTCATAGTCCGAGGTGAACTGTACACTTCCATTGTAGTAATTTTACAAATGTTTGAGAGTGAACTGAAGAAATGCTCAGATACAAAGTGCCCCAAGGTGTCCCCAAATGTAGCGCTTTTGCAAAAAGAATATTAGGTGGAACGTTCTACTAGTGTTGGAACTTCAGAATACCAGTACTTTGATTTAGCCATATCCATTGTCGTCTCTGAGAATTATTAGAGTGTATAGGCTATGCAGTAAAGTCTACGACAAATAGGTCTCGATTGCACTAAAAGTAAAGTCTAAAAAGTATGAAAGAGCCATACAGCCTGTTGTATATATATTAACGCATTGATGAGGCTGCAGATTCAGTTATTTCTCTCTAATCTTTCATCCAGTTTTAGTTTGGCTAGATCAGCTTGGCGCAGTCAGCGTTTAACGGGCTTTCGGAATGCTGCGCGCTATAACAATGTACAGTCAGTTTGACTAAAACCATTGCAAATTAGAAGTGAAATTTACACACGTTAAACTACTTGTGTTCAATTGTTGGGAACCACTTGGGAAGGTCGAGCATGATTGTCCTGTCACGCTGTACTTTCGTTAACTTTACATAGTGAATGGAGGTTCAGTAGATGTTCTGCTTCTGAGTTAATTATTTTAGCTTTTTGATCTGAAGAAATACGGTGAACGTCACACGCAAAATCAATTATTACTTCAAGTGAATTTTAAGTTAACTAGGAAAAATATCACCAGAATTTGATACATTCCTGTACCTTTAAAGCAAACATAAACTATTTGCTAAATTTGGCCTACCATGTCTGACCTTTAATGTGCTACCGCGAATGTCTACAAGGTAGAAGTTCTCATAGCTATGCAGCTATATACTAAGGTTCGATAGTATTGTCAGGTTTGGAGGAGTTCACGGTACAATAGTGACCTTGAAATTGTCAGTTGACTTTCTCAAATCGTGACCTTTGACCTCAGGAGCCCAAATGTCAAGTGTGCAAAGTTAGCTGTCTACCCCAAATGTATGTTGAGAAACTATGTCCATTCACTGTTTCGTTCATTTCCTATTGCCAAATTTGATTTTACCCCTGACCTTTGACCTTTCATTCTGAAGGTTGACAAGACACAGATTTTTATGACCATTTATTCACATACCGAGTTTTGGCTAGGAGTTGTCATTTGACCTTCTGAAATCGTGACCTTGTACCTCAGGGGGCCAAATGTCAAGGGTGCAAAGTTAGCTGTCTACTCAATTATATGCTAAGAAAATGCAATATTATCCATTACAAAACAAACTCTCCCACTTTCCCCAGCCTCATATATTTTCTTTTGATGATCTGGGGCACATGCCCCAAAAGTTTGTTACTACTGTGATAAAATATGGTAGTTTCGGAAATAAAGTTTACAGTATAGTTACATATGGCTGATCAAAGTTGAGGGTTACAGGTACCTCGGTATATAATACTTTACAAAATCCATGAAATGTTAAGGGCGGCCTTTACATAAGGAAAATATCCCTGGGCTTCCACACTTAAATGTTAGGGATGCAATTTTCATTCGAGGCTGCATCTTCTTAAGGTGTTGCCGGCCAAGCTTTTATGCGCGAGCGCCGAAGGCTGGGGACGCCGGGTCCTTCCCAGAATTTTCTAAATATTTATAGTTTTGCGGCTATTTTGTACCATTACTTATACTTGTAAATATTACTTGTAATTTAAACTAAACTACTTCTGTAATTAAACTACTAATGAAATTCTTTTCTTATGATGATGGAATCTTTGAAGCTATTGGCAGCTGGTAGAAATATACACCACTATAGTAAAGTGAGTGGGGTCAAGTTGTCTTGACAATCAATCGTTGAGCAAATCTTAGTGTCAAACACTTGTATTAGGTCACTAAATAGTAATTACGAGGACGTTTGCTGAAAACGCAACATCACATTAGTGTAGTCCTACTGTCTTTCGTCAAACGTATTTGCTTGTGATGTTCAAGTGATGTCAAAGAGCTTTCTGATAAAGGAACACTATGTTTTAATTTTTTCATTGTTTATTAGATCCATCTTGCATGAAAAGCTTCTTTACAAAATGACATTTTGCTTTTGTTAATCGAGTCGAACATTGCTACTTTTCTGAATCGACAATACCAAATTTAAGACTGCTATGATATCAACTAATGTCAAAGTGCAAATTAAGTTCTTTACAATGTATGAGCAGAGTTGTTTGAAGAGATGTTAAGACAAAATTAAAAAATACATTTGTTACTCACAGAGAGTTAGTAAAGGACGGTACGTTCAACGGAACTTCAGTTAAATGTCTACTTGAACAGTTAACGAGATAAAACTCCCGGTATTTGAAATAACAGTCACACAGGCCGTAAGTCCCACAAGCATCTACAGTGAGGCAAGATGAATGGAAAATTAAACCTGAGAGAACTTAGACTAAACATAACAATGTTTTGCTACTGAATAGAACAAAAGTCGGTAAGACACAATTTCTCAATCTGGTTGATTTTAACAGTTTCCTCATATTATCATCAAACCCTAAATATCTTTAATTTGAACAATCAAGTTATATCCATTCAATGGCTAACCGTTATATGCAATATTTCATTAGTGCCTTTTGGTTCTTAAACGTTGCTCTTATTACTCCCATGAATATTTGCGTCCATTTAATGTTTCATCGCTAGTTGTGACATGAAAGCTTAGTAAAGTTGCATGTTCTTTAAAACGTTACCCTCTTCTGTTATGTCCGCTTCATTCATGCTGAATACAGCAAATAATAGGAGTACCGCCAGAAAACGATCTACTCTTCCACACATCCAGAATACTTGTACTTTTTGATAAATCGGTGTTACAGTTTCCATGCTGTAATAAAGACAATACGGATTAAAAATAAAATGGTATGACATATAGCTATCACTCTCATTCGTCACTATATTACAAACTTTATTAATCAGTTTCATATACTTATAATTACAAAGCTAATCATCGACAGAAGTTGATTTATGTGGAACATCCCTGCTTTTCTATACCATCGAATGTAAACGTATTCACCGTTTCAGTATAGTCTGGTGTTCTGTTGTGTTGCGTTGTGCTGTGTTGTATTCTATTGAAGTAGATTTCCCTTATGGTATAAACGTTTCATACAAATATTACAGTAATAGTTAACGGTATTATATAAGTATGTATTAATTAAAGTTACATTGTAATATTCAACTTTTTCTGCAGTGTTAACTTGTCTTAATTGATGGTGCCGTAATTGAATTTATGAAGTAGCGTTTGTACAACCGACTTGGGAGGGGATGGGCGGGTCGGGGGTAAATCGTGGGCACGGGGTTTTGCCGGTTTAGGGATGGTATGAAATTACCTTTGTTGCTTTTGTTAAACTATTGTGTGTTGGTCTTCTTTGTTTGCTACTTAAGTGATTTAGCTCTCGACAAGCCCTCTAGATTTTTCTAGGATTTCTAGCTTAGTTCCTTCACATCATGAATATGTTTGTTCTTATCTAGCACTACACTATATTATATTGGAATCACATGTTGTGGAAAACAAATAAATGATACGAATAAAGCGAGTTGTGGAGAAGGTATGAAAAAGCTAAAACCAAATTGTGCAGGCAGACGCCCTACTAACGGGTAACATAAAGGTAAAAAGAATTATTTAGAGTATGAAGAATGAGGATAACTAATAAAAAAAAAGAAAAAAGACTTAAGAAAGAAAGAAATGGTGCAATTAATTTTACATTATTTCTAAGTATATATCACCAAGTTCCCTTACTAATCATGAGATGTACTAATCAAATCACTCTTGCAGTACTTTGTAAAATTTCTAGTTGATAAACCAGCTTTTAATTCCCACGGGGACCGTTCCAAAGAGAAGCACCAGTGGAATAACGCGACCGGGTATAGCATGAAGTATTTGGATTAGGAATTTTAATACAGGCATGGCTTCTGGTGGGGCAGCGGTAAACATTTGAAATGAAGGGATATCGATAACGAAATATGTCTGGAAGCAACTGATTGGGGTTCATGAAGCTTCAAAGGTGATACTTAAAAAGTTATGGATTTTGAGAATCTGACGTTTAGAACAAAGAGGTGAAGTGTGAGTCTTACTAGAAATTGGCATTGGTGATAATACCGACTGCTTTCTTTTTGCATACCATACCGCTTATCTATGAAGTGTAAAAATGCATTACCCGAGGCATATTACAGTATAATAGTTGGGAGTGAATAAGAGAATAATACAGAGTAAGAGGACTGACTCTTAAAAACAATATGTTCATCTTACATACAGCCCCTACAGCTTTTCTCACAAATTACGGTAATGTAATAATCTTCTACTTTAGTCAGGGATCAAGATAAAGACCCAAGAAAGTCAAAGATTGTTTCTGAGCAATATTAACATTATTTTAAAATTGCAAATGTTATCACAATGGAGAAAGTGCTTCCCTCTTTTTTTGGAGGAAGATGGGCGGAAAAAGCGTGTAATCAGTTGCAAAGTTACTACCAAATAATGCAGACAGCTGGATTCGTCAACCAATCGTATCCACTGCGCGTAAGTCACAATACACGTGGGGCGAAATCCCACGCCGATCTCAAGCACGTGTGCTTCATTTGGTTTGCACCCAAAATGACAGGCACTGTTGATGTCAATGCATAGCAGGTCTAATAGACTATGAGTTTCAGTCACGGACTTCAATACATGGACGAGAGGATTACGCAACCAATACGTTCGCCACCGTTCGAACAAATTTGTTAGGCTTACCGATAGATGGCCGCCGGGCTACCTACCATTTGCCCAATTTGACCGATGAATCTGCAACATTTCAGGACAACTACATATCAGTTATAGAATCGAAGAACAACAGTAGTCACAGTCCTGCATTCCATTTAGATGATCTTGGACCTGAGCTTGTACTGCATTTCTTTCGAACAAATTAAACAAGTTTTCTCCTACACAATCTGGTCGATACTTAAGCCACTTGAGCAAGTCCAAACTTTTACACACGAGACTACAGCGAGGCGAACGCCATATTGGTAAGCCCTACTCGTGTACGTACGGTGGCACAGAACAATTTTAGCGCATAGGACCCCTTTACATTGGCAATAAATGCTCTGGTTCCATGACCATATAAGAAGTCCCGTGGTTTTAGTTCACAAAACCACTCATTGTTCGTTCATAGTTCAAGTGCACGATATTCGGAGACCGAGGAGCCCAATTGTTGAAGTGCGGCCTCGGGGCTAATCATTGAAGCCGCCCCAATATGTTCAATAAATAAATGCCAGTTTCACATTCGGGGGCCCAAATGCAGTTAAAGGCATATGAAATAGATAAACATGGCAGAAAAAAGGTGCGTCCTCCGCACAGGTCCCCTGCAGTTATGTGTAGGCCTTATGCCACAAGGAAGAGGAAAAAGTTCTTCTTATTATAAGTTGGCATGGCTTCAATGCGTGTGCTAGCGATGAGATAAGCTAACTCCGTGGATTGCCCTCTTGTATTTTGATATTTTCGATATCACTATTTAGTTGTTTGTGGAGTAGTCCAATTTTGTTTTCTTAATTTCCTACCAAAACGGGTTAAAAAAGCCGATTTTCTCTTCTTTCAAAATTTGGTGTGAAGGTTGCCCAAGGTGGAACCCCAGTTTCTGCATTGACCTCCGGAAGTAATGGTCAAAAGGTCAGAGGTCCCAAATAGGTAATTGTGAAAAATTCACTCTTTTTTATAATAACTCCAAGAAAAACACTCCCCATTAACATGAAACTTCACACATATAATAAGAGTGTCTGGCACTACGAAAAATATATGGTTCATGGCCAACCATGAAGGTTCAAAAGTCATGTGAATATTAAACATTTCTTAAAGCAAAAAGTGTTCCATGAAACATGCTCCTTGTGAGCTAGACCGATATCCTTTTGAAATTAGGTGGGTAGGTACACACCAGGGTGTAAACTTGTGTACTCCCCCTCCGTGACTTTCGGCAGAAAAAAGGTCCCAAAGGTTCAGAGGTCTCACAATTGAATTTTGGTAAGAAAATTCAACGGTTTTTTTGGTCTTTTTAGTATAATTCCAGAAGGAAACCATTCCAATCGTACATGAACTTCACTGCGACATATGAATGAACGTAACCTAATACCCACCAATCACAGAATATATGGTTGCCATGGCGGCAGCCCCGGGACACACAAAGGTCATGTGGAAATAAGGTTCCCAAAGATCAATCTTTGTGAAGAAAATCACATTTTTTTTATTTTTTTTTAGTATAATTCCAGAAGGGAACACTCCCCATACATGAAACTTCGCACATATGATGAACCTGCCTAAATAACTACCATAATATATGGTTGCCATGGCGCCCGGGATCAAAGGTCAATGTGAAATAAGGTCAAAGGTCAATTGTTGTGGAAAAATCACATTTTTTTTAGTATTTTCAAGTATAACTCCAGAAGGAAAACATTCCACATACATGAAATTTCGCACATATGATGAATGAATGTGTCCCTTCCGCATATCATATTGTGATGTGCACAGATTTTCTGAAAAGCGCACTGAATTCGTCCTTTTTGTCAGAACAAAAGGGCGCATGGAGATGCAAATATCAGGGCAGGCAGTGCGGGAATTTGACATACGCGCCCTTTCTAGTATTCGATGATGTTGTGTAATAATAGGCACGCCTTACGGCAAAAAACTGTCATTGTTTAGAAACAACGCAGCTTGCGTAATCCCATTGTATACGCGCAGAAATTAGTTGGCCTGTTCTTTTCTATCTAGAATACTTCACACGTACTTCTGCGTTATCATCGACGAACGCGCTCGTCTGGTACTAGTTGCTTTCACTTTGTGACAGCGTGAAAAAAAATAAAGGCCGATATTAAAGTGAGTAATTTGAAGATAACCATAGAAAACTGACATACATATGGGATAGACTATGAGCTTCAATTCAAACCACTCATTGTGCGGTCCCTTCATATTCAAGTGCACTTATTTCAGAGACCGGGGGAGCCCAATTTATTTGAAGCTATGCACGGGGGTTAATAATCGAAAGCCTGCCCAATATGTTCCAATAAAATAAATGCAGTTTACTGCGGCCAAAATTACCCACGACAGAAAAAGTGTGTGGAGGCTAAAGCCGTCTAAAGCGGTCCCCTGCATTATGTGTAGGCCTTATGCCACAAGGAAAGAGAGAAAGTTTCTATTCCTGGGAGTTATATGGGCTTAATAATGTGCGTGTGCTAGCACGATGAGATAATGGCAACACCGTGGACTCTGCCCTCTTGTATTTTTGATTTTCGTCACTTTTAGGTTGGGGGTGTGTGTGTCCAATTTTGTTTTCTTAATAATCTCCAAAATGTACACCCGATTTTCTCTTCAAATTTTGGTTGGGAAGGATGCCCTAGGTGAAAACCCCAGTTAGTACTGCATGCATTGACTCCCCCGAAGTAAAGGTCAAAGGTCAGAGGTCAAAGATCAAAATTATGTGAAAATCACTCTTTTTATGAAATAACTCCAAGACAAAAAACATCCCATTAACATGAATACTTCCACACGTATAATGGAGAGTTGTTTGAGCCACTAACTACGAAACATATATGGTTGCCATGGCAACACCCAAGGTTCAAAAGTCATGTTGATATATTAAACATTTTAAGCGAAAAAAGTGTTTCCATGAACTCCTCCATTGTGGGCTAGACCAGATTCTTTTGAAATTTGGTGGGTAGGTACCCAAGAGTGGAAACTTGTGTCCTCCCGTGACATTCACGGCAGAAAAGGTCACAGGTCAGAGGTCAAATTCAATTTTTGGGAACAATTCACGGTTTTTTAGTATTTTTAGTATAATTCCAGAACGAAACATTCCACGTACAGGAAACTTTGCACATATGATGAACGTGCCTAATACCACCAGAATATATAATTGCCATGGCAACCAAGGTCAAAAGATCAATGTATTTTTGTGGAAATCACAGATTTTTAGTTTTTTTAAGTAAATTGCCCAGAAGGAAACATTCCACGTTCATGAACTCTCTGGCACATAAGATGAAACGTTCCTGAACACCACCAATAAATATATGGTTGCCATCTGCCAACCAAAATCAAAGATCAATTTTTGTGAGAAATCACATTTTCTTAGTTTTTTAGTATAATCAATTTCCAGAAGGATAGCATTCCACATAACATGAAACTTTCGCACATATGATGAACCTGCCTAATTTTACCATAACGATCTGTGTTGCCATGGCGTACCGCGAACTGGATCAAAGGTCATGTGAAATAAGGTCAGAAAGGTCAATTTTCTTGTGAAAACAATCACATTTTTTGTTAAGTATTTTTTAGTATAATTCCCCAAGAAGGAACATTCCACATACATGACATTTCGCACATTATGATGAATGATGTGAAAATTCCGCATATCATATTGTGCGATGCAACAGATTTTTTCGGATAAAGTGCCCTGAATTCGTTCGCCCCTTTTTTGGCCACACAAAGAGGCGCATGGGACGATACAAATATCAGGCGGGCAGTGCGGATGGATTTTGATATACGCGCCTTTCTATTCGATGATGTGCGTATAATAGGCACGCATTACAGTAAACACGTCATTGTATCATAGAACAACGCAGCTGCGTAAGCATAGCATAAGCGTATGCGCAGAAATTAATGTTGGCCTGTCTTTTTATCTAGAATACTTCACACGTACTTCTTGTGTTATCATCGACGAAACGCGCCCTTGGTAGTTGCCTTTCCACTTGTGAGCGCATGAAAATGAGAGCAATTAAAGGCCGATAAGTTAAAGTGAGTAATTTGAAGATACCGTAGAACTGACATACATGTGGATAGACTATGAGCTTTTCAATTCCAAACCACTCATTGTGCGTTCATATTCAAGTGCACTTATTCAGAGACCGGGGAGCCAATTTTGACAAGTGCGGGGTTAATAATCGAAGCCGCCCAATATGTTCAACAAAATAAATGCAGTTTACTGCGGCCCCAAAATACCCACGGCAGAAAAAGTGTGGGGGCTAAAAGCCCCTTTAGCCTCCCGTCTCAAGCGGTCCCTGCAGTTATTGTGTAGGCCTTAATGCCACAAGGAAAGAGAAAGTTCTTCCTGTGAGTTATATGGGCTTAATGCCGTTGTTCCTATGCGATGAGATAAGCAACTCCGTGGATTTGCCCTCTTGTATTGTGATTTTCGTCACGTCATTAGTGTGTGTGGGTTGGTGGAACTTGTGTATTGGTGTGTCCATGTCCAATTATTGTTTTTCTGTAAATTTTCTTCCAAAACGGTAAACACGCCTTTATTATTCTCTTCAAATTTGGTGGGAAGGTGCCCTCCTAGGTGGAACCCCAGTTCTGCCATGTGACTCCCGGAAGTAAAGGTCAAAGGTCAAAGGTCAAATTATGTGAAAATCACTCTTTTGTAATACTTTTTATATAACTCCAAGAAAAGAACAGTTCCCATTTAACATGAAACTTCACAGCATGTAATAAGAGTGTCCTTGGCTCTACGAAAATATGTGGTTTGCCATGGACACCCAATGTAAAAAATCATGTTGATATTAACATTTTAAAGCGAAAAAAGACGTGGTTCCATGAAACTCCCTCCTGTGGTGGGCTAGACCGATTCTTTTGAAATTTGGTGGGTAGGTACCCCAGAGTGTAAACTTGTGTCTCCGTGACTTTCCGCAGAATAGGTCAAAGGTCAGAGGTCAAATTCAATTTTTGGGAAAATTCACGGTTTTTTAGTATTTTCAGTATAATTCCAGAAGGAAACATTCCACGTACAGGAAACTTTGCACATATGATGAACGTGCCTAATACCACCAGAATATATAATTGCCATGGCAACCAAGGTCAAAGATCAATTTTTGTGAGAAATCACATTTTCGTAGTCTTTTTAGTATAATTCCAGAAGGAAACATTCCACATACACAAAACTTCACACATAGGATGAACGTGTCTAATGCTACCAAAATATATGGTTGCCATGGAAACCAAGGTCAAAGATCAATTTTTGTGAGAAATCACATTTTCTTAGTTTTTTTAGTATAATTCCAAAAGGAAACATTCCACATACATGAAACTTCACACATATGATGAACCTGCGTAATACTACCATAATATATGGTTGCCATGGCGACCGGGATCAAAGGTCACGTGGAATAAGGTCAAAGGTCAATTTTTGTGAAAAATCACAATTTTTTAGTATTTTAAGTAACTCCAGAAGGAAACATTCCACATACATGAAATTTGGCACATATGATGAATGTGCCTTCCGCAAATCATATTGTGTGCACCGATTTTCTTCAAAGCGCACTGAATTTTACACAACAAAAGGGCGCATGGAGATGCGAATATCAGGGCGGCAGTGCGGATTTGACATACGCGCCTTCCTAGTCGGTGATGTGCGTATAATAGGCACGCATTGCGGAAAACGTCATTGTTAGAACAACGCAGCTTGCGTAAGCATTGTATACGCGCAGAAATTAGTTGGCCTGTCTTTTTATCTAGAATACTTTACACGTACTTCTGCAATATCATCGACGAACGCGCTGGTAGTTGCTTTCATTTTGTGAGCGCGTGAAAAATTAAAGGCCGATATTTAAGTGAGTAATTTGAAGATACCATAGAAACTGACATACATATGGATAGACTATGAGCTTCAATTCAAACCACTCATTGTGCGTTCATATTCAAGTGCACTTATTCAGAGACCGGGGAGCCAATTTTGAAGTGCGGGGGCTAATCATCGAAGCCGCCCAATATGTTCAGTAGAATGAATGCAGTTTACTGCGGCCCAAAATACCCTCGGCAGAAAAAGTGTGGGGGCTTTAGCCCCTTAGCCTCCCGTCTCAGCGGTCCCTGCAGTTATGTGTAGGCCTTATGCCACAAGGAAGGGAGGAAGTTATTCCTGTGAGTTATATGGCTTAATGCGTGTGCTAGCGATGAGATAAGCAACTCCGTGGATTGCCCTCTTGTATTGTGATTTTCGTCACTTTTAGTGTGTGTGTGTCCAATTTTGTTTTCTAAATTTCCCCAAAACGGTAATGCCGATTTTCTTCAAATTTGGTGGGAGAAGGGTGCCCCGAGGTAGAACCCCAGTTCTACATTTGGGGACCCCCCTCCCGGAAGTAAAGGTCAAGTCAGAGGCTTCAAAGGTCAACTTATGTGAAAATTACTCTTTTTAGAATAACTCCCAAGAAAAAAACATCCACATTTAACATGAAACTTCACACATATAATAAGAGTGTTTGGCACTACGAAAATATATGGTTGCCATGGCAACCAAGGTCAAAAGTCATGTGATATTAATATTTTAAGCAAAAAGTGTTCCATGTACTTCTCCTTGTGGGCTAGACCGATTCTTTTGAAATTTGGTGGGTAGGTACCCCAGAGTGTAAACTTGTGTCTCCGAGACTTTCGGCAGAAAAGGTCAAAGGTCAGAGGTCAAATTCAATTTTTGGGAAAACTCACGGTTTTTTAGTATTTTTAGTATAATTCCAGAAGGAAACATTCCACGTACATAAAACTTTGCACATGTGATGAACGTGCCTAATACCACCAGAATATGTGGTTGCCATGGCAACCAAGGTCAAAGATCAATTTTTGTGAGAAATCACATTTTTTTTTAGTTTTTTTTAGTATAATTCCAGAAGGAAACATTCCACGTACTTGAAACTTTGCACATATGATGAACGCACCTTATACCACCAGATCATATGGTTGCCATGGCAACCAAGGTCAAAGATGAATTTTTGTGAGAAATCACATTTTCTTAGTCTTTTTAGTATAATTCCAGAAGGAAACATTCCACGTACATGAAACTTCACACATATGATGAACCTGCCTAATTCTACCATAATATATGGTTGCCATGGCGGCCGGGATCAAAGGTCACGTGAAATAAGGTCAAAGGTCAATTTTTGTGAAAAATCACTTTTGTTTTAGTATTTTAAGTATAACTCCAGAAGGAAACATTCCACATCGACGAACGCGCTGGTAGTTGCTTTCACTTTGTGAGCGCGTGAAAAATTTAAGGCCGATATTAAAGTGAGTAATTTGAAGATACCATTGAAACTGACATACATATGGATAGACTATGAGCTTCAATTCAAACCACTCATTGTGCGTTCATATTCAAGTGCACTTATTCAGAGACCGGGGAGCCAATTTTGAAGTGCGGGGGTTAATAATCGAAGCCGCCCAATATGTTCAATAAAATAAATGCAGTTTACTGCGGTCCAAAATACCCACAGCAGGAAAAGTGTGGGGACTTAAGCCGTCTCAGCGGTCCCTGCAGTTATGTGCAGGCCTTATGCCACAAGGAAGAGAGAAAGTTCTTCCTGTGAGTTATATGGCTTAATGCGTGTGCTAGCGATGAGATAAGCAACTCCGTGGATTGCCCTCTTGTTTTTTTTTTCAGGTTGATTGCAGTTAAAATTCTGTACAGGTGTTGAAGCAAAATCATTAAAAGCACTCAGTGCTTACATAAGGGAAAACGGGTATATTTTAGCTCCTGTGTATAATATGGCAATGCGTTCTTCAGATGTGCAACTTTCTAACCCCGGTATAAATTCCAGTTGAACCCAGTTGGATATTTTCAACTAGGTTGAACTGGGTTTTTCAACTAGGTTCAATGTGTGTTTTGGAACATCCTCAACTAGGTTTTCAGTCAACTGGGTTTTGGTCCAACGAAGGTTTTGGTCAAACTGGCGTTTGGTTCAACTGGTTTTGGTCACACATATGGTTTTGGTCAACTGGGTTTTGGTTCAACTAGGTTTTGGACCGACTGGGTTTGGTTCAACTGAGGTTTTGGTCAACTGGGTTTTTTGGTCAACTGGTTTTTGGTCAACTGGTTTTGGTTCATCTAGGTTTTGGTCAACTGGGTCTCCCAGTCCCAATTGAGTCTTCAGTCAACTGGGTTTTTTGTTTTAATGGATTTTCCAACTGGGTTTTTTTTTTTCAACTGGGGCTCAACCAGGGGTTTTTCATCAACTATAGGCCTTCACTGCATTAAGTTAAATATATTATTTATATATCTAAGCCCTAGCCTGATCTACTGGGAATTTTAATTGGCAGTTTTTTGAATCACTCTACACATAACAATACTTACAGTACACACAACTTCCCAAAATACTAAATTTTTTATTCTTCCACTGGCAATCACTCCCTCTTAACATGTGCACAGTATCATAGCCGTGTATTTGCATGTCTAAACATAAAGTCTGTTCATTATTATATATCAAAACAAGCACATGGCTTTTTTAAATTGTGCTGTACTTACTATCGTAACTTTGGACAAAACACTTTTCAGAGAATTCTGTGAATGAAACATTTCAGTACCCGTACTTAAACTTCACAAAAGATGCATTGAGCCAATAGTGTCCAAATGAAAGTTCATAGCCACTTGTCAAACTATAGTATCCAAAGCATCCTACATCTAAACGAGAACATGCACTGGAAAGGAGAGAGTTAAATTAATTCCAAGCCCAAAAGTTTGTTTGAAAAATTCACTCTTCGATATTAAACCAAAAGCCTGAGTTTCATTACACTACAGTATCCAAAAAATTTGCTTCTTTACAGTAGGTAGCAGTACTTGGAAATGTTACATTAAACTGAGGATACAGTTTGCTGCATACAGGATTTTAGGAAGTTTGGGGACCCATGGTTAATATCATGACTGCTGCATGGGTGCCGCCTAATCTTTAGTCTGACTGTTGTAAAAAGCAGGAGCTGGTTACTATAGATTTAAAACAGCCTCTTGCCCCTCCAAAGTTTGATAGTACTCTTCATGGCTTCTCAAATGCTGCTGCCCCAGACAGCAAAAATGGTAAGTCCAGTTTTTAAAAAGAATGTGGATGGCTACCCAGTATTTTGGTTTGGTTTGCGTAGCGAGTAACTTTTTGCATCACTTGGTGGTGAACTTACTGAGAGCACTGTCTTTTTTCATTCAGAATTCTTGAGCCAGACAAGATTTTCCAGTATATAAGAAACCGTTACATATGACTATAATAAATCAACATGTAACTTCTGCCAGGTCTTTTCTTCATAACACATGAGAGTCCACTGGTGTTTTGGTGTCCAACGAATACTGTACATGGCTTTAGCCCCAATAGAGAACGCACACCTGTGCAACATACAGTAGCTTTGTTGATACTGGCACTTCTTTTAAAGTACGGTATACTGTACAGTATATTTTGAGACCTATGTTGCAATTCCATTGAGTCAACAGCTCATTACAGTATATCCATACTGTTTTACTTTCAAAACCCATTGCAAATTTAAGGGTTGCCATTTCGAGTTACTGTGGCAGCTCTCTGTTAGCTTGTAAATAATGTTAGAGGATTCCATACAGCCTTTAACTCCCAGTCACAACTCACACTTGAGGTTTCCTTGTAAAGTTGTTTTTCAACACATTAAAAGTTCAGGAAGCCTGACAACATGTTGGCTTCAGGCTTTGACAAATTTCTTTTTCATTACTTGTCCCATCGGCCACAGCTAGCTGTTTCTCTTAGTCTACTTGTCCGCATGATAATGTACTTGTCCCACTTTGGTAATATGCCTTGGAACTCCTTGTGGAAGAGACTTCGCAAGTATAACTTGTTCCAGCTGGCTATGATAACTGAACAATGCACCTTCCCCCAGATGAGTGAGAGTTTTTACTTGTCCCGGAAACCTATCGGGCCGGGGAATTGTCGAAGCCTGGTTGGCTTAAGTCTAACAAAAAATTTTTTAGATCGCCTTGCTTGTTTAGAGAAGAAGAAAAAGAAAAAGGCAAGATTAAGCGACGCTTGAACTCTGGTGTACTGTTAATTATCATTACAGAAGGCAGAGTGTTGTAGTACCCACTAATCATCACTTTAACCATTAGAGTTGCAAAAACAAAATGTTCCCAGTGGGTGTCCACCCTACCTCATCTCCTGTTGTAGTGAAATAAGCCAACCTGCCTGTACTGTGTTCATTCCAAGCTCTGAGTGTTATACTACACAGAGTGGCCCATCACAATTCCAAAGGTTACGTAGGGTGGTTGATCATGCCATGCTGTACGTAGTTTCCCTGTAGTGAAGAAGAATGCATATAATAATCTGAAACCACTAATTTGTTTCGAATGATGATTACTACTATTACAGTAAGATCACTGAACAAGGTGTGTGAAGGGAGCAGGGTTTTAATTTTTGTTATCAGGACCTTCATTGAACTGGTGGGAGGAGGCTAGTTTTGTCAGGGGCCACTTTTGTCAAGTGGGTGAGTTTTTTTTAAGGGGGGTAAATTTGTTAGCCTAGACTTTGCTAGTGGGGACGTGATTCGTCCCCGAAGAATTTCACAAACCCACACACAATTTGTTAAATTTACGATGAAGTTAAAAGTTCATATGCATTGCTCAAAACAGAGGTCACATAATTGTGCTTCTAGAAGATATTCATTGAGAGCTGTATAGCAAGTGGCAGTATAAGAGCATCTGTCTAGGACAATTGTTTTTTTTTGCATTCACTGGACGCCCACAACAAATACTGTAGACCTTGATACTCCAAGATTTGTTAAAATGTTTTACAACCTTGCAAGCAAGCCAGCATTCCATTTAAGTTAGATGTTACAGTAGACCGTGAAGAGGGATAAAAATAGCAAAAGCAAACATATTCATTGCAAAATATTAAGGAGCATGTACTGCTTGATGACATGAAATAAAAAAAAATTACAAAATCGATTAAATATAAAAAAAATCTGATTTAAATTAAAAATATCTGATTTCCCTTTCTTTTTTTTTTTTAATAAAAAAAGTTTTGGCCATTGGCCTACTGTATTTGAAGATGTGAAGCAATCCACTCAACTGCAATGAGGCTGGTGTGCCCTATTCTAAATTGTGTTCATGTATCATACACGGGGACGTGAACATTTTTGTAATCCAACATAAATAATAACATGGGATTTGTTTTTTTTTGGGTGGCAACACATTGCAGAATACCCCCACGAGATTGAAGCTCGTTTGTTTTTAACGGCTATGGGGCTACGTATGCAGTCAATCACCTGTAGGCTACAGTAAGTGCTATCTACTTGTTTAGTTTATTAAGACATGGGCCAACAATGAAGTCGTTCTCCAAATTTAAACTCACCTGCTATATTCCGTAAATACCCATAATATGAATTGATTTATTCCTGACTTTGTATCCCCTGTAGCCATTTCTAAAAGGATACTACCTTTTTAATTCTTAGTCTAGTCTGACTGCGTATCCTCCGTAGCTCCTCTTAAAACTATATCCCGAAATTGCAACTGGGTACCAACCCCCCCGTAGCCTCTAATAATTATATCCCAAAATTGTTTTCCCTTAAAGGGCACACTAAACCGTACGGAATTTCACCTAGGATTTAACATAACATATACCATAACATAAGCATGTTAAAGGCAAAGGAGGGCTTAATGGCCCATAAGATTAGTATTTTCCGATCTAGCCTATTCACCTCTCTAATACCTTAGATATACAGTATCTCCTTTTAAAAAACAAAAAAAATAATATTTTTATGTGCAAATTAATTCAATAGTCACTATGTAAGCCTGCTTGTGTTTCCCTGGCTTAGCTTTTGAATGTGCGGAGTATGCTGCAATTACTCACGTTTTGTTTTCTGTTAAAAGGGTACCAATAAGACGTATATGGATGGAATTTCACTAAGGGAACTTAGTAAGTGATTTGTCCGATCTGGCCCTATTTTAACGTTTTAATATTCTTAATACTTTAGATATATATTCCTTTTCAAAACAAAAAAATTTGGTTATGTGCAATAAATTCATAGCCAACTACGTACAGTAAGCCTTGCTGTTTCCCTGGCTTACAGTAGCGTTGATATGCGGTGTATTCTGCCATTACTCTGTTTTTGGGTAAAAGTGGTTATGTTTTGGTAGCCAAAAAGCCGGAAAATGTTTTGGGTAATGGGGCATTTTGACTGTATTAAACTCATATTTGAACCCCTCTGCTTTATCCAAAAATCAACATACTAAAGGCCTACATAGGCCTAGGCTAGGCTTATAGGCTAGAGCCACTAGGCCTAGACCTAATTTCAGTATAGGGCACAACTGAATACTTCCCTCCTCATACGGGACAAATTAGTGTGTTGTTACAGGTATAGGACGAAAGACCCCAAAATTTCAAGATTTATTTCAAACTTCAAATCGGAATCATATCAGAAATCCTTAAACAATGTTCCTACTTTTTCACAAAAACTTGCAAGATTACAAAAACAAATTCACAAAATAACACTACCTACTTGAAAAAGTATGATTTTTCTGCAACGTCGGCAGGCCGCTTATTTGGAAGTTGTTTCGTTAGAAAAAGATTCAAATCACACCGTGTTTAGAGCCTTTGCGCCATCGTTTCTTTCTCATCAATATATTGTGTACATGTAGTATATTCATGACAATAAGAAACAACTGGCGCAAGGCTAACTTGTGATTTTATTTCGCAATGATCTTTTTTAACGAACACTTCCGAGCCCTCCGAGCTCCCTGCGACGTTGCAGAAAATCATCCTATTTTCAAGCTAGGCTAGGTAACTACAGTATGTGTACCAATAGCGTGAAACCAATAAAACTGTGTTTACCGATATCTTAATAAACTTTGCGAGACTATTTTAATGCTGTATGAAAGACTTTATCTTTGTACTGAATATGGATGATACTCGATGTACAGTTTGATAAGTTGTGAAAAATACAACCAAAAAATGTGTTTCACGCTATTGGTACACATACTGTAGTGTTATTTTCTGATTTTTTGTATAATCATGCAAGTTTTGTGAAAAGGTAGAACATATTGTAAGGATTTCTGATTTGAAGTAGATATCTTGAATTTGGAGGTTTTTGTCCTATACCTGTAACCTAATTGGTCCTAATGGTTCGAATTTCGGTTGTGCCCTAGCTAGGCCCTACCTTGCCTTCAACATTCCAACATAACCCTGCGACTAGCTTAAAATTTGAATTTGATGGCCAAATGTTATCAATTTTAGTGTCATTCTGCTCCCAAAATTTCACAGTTTTTCCTTTCCTCTTCATAAACCATTTATCATAGGGCTTCAGACCTGGAGACTCAGCAGTTGGGTCCACACTGGGTTAACACTAGGCCTGTACTTACTGTGCACAGTAACATATGGCTGTTGTAAGCTATGTCCCTAACGACACAAATGCCTTATAACTAGTCTAGGCAAATTTTCATCTTTTTGGCGTTATAAGGGAGTCAGAATACATAGTTTTAGATATGGAGGATAAAACCTTAAAAACATGAAGACTTTACTAGGCTTCTGATAGTTCTTCGGTGACACAAAAGTTGAAATTTTTTCCAGGTAATTGAAGAAGAAAGTGCTAAGCACCAACTTTCAATAAATGAGGTAACTGTTCGGAAAATGTGCCACAGTGTCTCCACAAATCAAGTTTCATTTTCCTGATTAACGAACCCTAACATTTCCCTAACATTTTTAAATACTTACCCATATTACTTTTTTTGCAAAGATTTTTAAGTCCTAATATTCAAAGTTTTGTTGCATAAAATACATTTTAAATATTCCAGTTTTTTGCAATTTTAATGTGCTAAATACCCTGTTAAGCCACCCTAACATTCCATACAACTGTCTTCCAACAATAATCAGGAAAATTCCTTGCAACTATGATTTCAATATTTGTTAATACATACCGTCCTGTGACTGTGGTGGCATGCCATCTGAGTCAATTAAAATTTGTAAGAAAAAAGATATAAAGTTGGTTTGATCAAACATTTGCTGGCACTAATTTTTAGTGGCCAGAGATTAGATTGTTGAAAAATGGGGGGAGTGAGACTGGGGGGTGAATAGAGCAAACAACGAACCTGTGTAAAATTTTAAAGTCAATCAAAGCATTTTCCAAAATTATTCAGGTATTTTTTATTCCTCCCCCCTAAACCCAGGGATGTCCCTGTCCAAATTAGCCATAAATTAAGATAGTCTGTGGATGGGAGCCATAATGGCTTAGAGAGAGGCGAAATTTTTTTCTAGTGGTTTTACCCAAATGGGTGTAAAAAATGTATTAAGTCAATGGCAAACCCTGGAAAAAAACCCTTTCTAGAGAATGCAAAAAAATTTTCAGGGGGTTCCCCTTGTCCCCTTGGCCTAACCGGGGGGGGGGGGGGGCGGTCTCCTGGGAAATTCGGCCCTTTTTTATGTTTTACCGTAGGTACTTAATCTTGCGTCAATATCTGAAATTACATAAACAGCTTGATGTGTTAACTCAAAGTGATACAAAAGGCCTTGGGGATCAACCCTCTCTTTGTCCACTGGCAAAGGTTGTTTGAATCCCTGTTCGAATTAAGGGGCGGTGGGCTTATTATGTACCAAAATACACGGGGGCTGCCGACCTGGCCCAAAGTCAAGGGGAGAGATAGGCCGGGTGGTGCACCATACAAAGATATATAATTAATCATTGACTTCTTACATCTTAACATTACACCTCATCCCTTGAACTCCCTGGAAGGTGTAATCTCAACCGGCACTTTCATCAACCTCCATGCACCCACCTATACCTGTGCCCCTTGAGTCGCAATCTTTAAAATGGTACTCGCGCACCGTTTAGGGAAGGGAATGTCTTGTCTCAAGTACATGCGCCCATAGCCCAATAGTGACTCAGCCCATGGTATGAGAATCCCTAGGGTATCCCTACCTATTATACCCCAGCATACGGGGGCCCGGCATTGGTAACTTTGGCAGTCCCATGATTAAAAGAGGGTGCCCCTTAGTATTGGGTCCAGCCAAATATATTCCCATAATGGGATATAGTGTGTCACTAGGGCCCCACGGGCAAACTGAATTATGAAATAATGTTAAAATATAGGTGTTACAGTTCAGTATATCTTGACTGATGCACGGCAGGCTCAACCCATATGGCCCCTTTAATGAGCCTTGAGTGCCCACTAATTTTATTGCTTTCATATGGGTTCGCGCCTTATCGGGGGACGCAATATAGGATTGCTCCTTTAGCTGTTAATGCCATTCGTCCTACAGTCACAGTCCCCCCTAGTGCTTGCATGATAAACACATGTGTCACTGCATCCAAGCAGACCACAACTGATGCGTACCCGGCCGAAATATCAGTTTGAAGACAATAATGTGGCCCTTAAAACGTTCGAACTCTTGGTCTAACAGTATGGTTTTTAGTATTTGGTTTTCTACAACATAAGGTATATTCCAACTGGTTTTTTGAAAAACACATAGTTTGAAGAATATTTATGTTGAAACATCCCAGTTTTGAATGCCTAGGTTTCGAACCGAGTTTGGTTCCCAGTTTTAATCCCAGTTTACGACCCCAGGTGTTAAATACACATACAACTGTATGAATCCTAGTTGAGCCCAGTTGGAGTTGCAACTGGGTTCAACTGGAATTTATACCGGGGAACTTGGGTAAAGATTTATTAAACGAATCAATTTTGTATCTTAGACCAGTATGTTGCTCAAAACTGCAAGTTTCATAATTTTGTACTTAAAAGAAGAATTCAAGTCCTTCTCACGAAATGTCATATGAGGAGTAGCTTTGTTTCAGATTTTGTTAACCATACAAATTGCTAAGATGTTAGGATCACGTTTAGCATGAAATCCAATTTAAGAAAAGTTGAAATGCTGGTTCTAACTCACTAATTAGCACGACATTTAACTAACGCTTTCGAATTTTGAATAATAGAGGAGGTTTAATAAAAATATCACGGTATAATGACGTATACAAGTAACACGGTGGGGCATATTTGTCCGTCCTTGGGTCGTTTCCTTCGCCTGAACCTACTTTCGCCTCTGGTTGGTGAAGAAATCCTCTAGCCTAGCTTTGGTGCAAGTGGATTGCTACGGTGCTTCACTGCATGGGTACCTCAAAGAAGAAAGAATACACCAGTAAAAATGCTGAGGGGGCCAATATCACATCTCCGCGAATGCTAAAAACTGAAGGAAAACATGGTCATTCACGACCATGCTTGTCACTGCGACAGCATGCGGAGCGAACCGAGTACCAGCCCAAGCGTGGGGGTGAAGACTTATTCCCATATTCCTAATTGGGTGACCAACAGGAGCAACCTGGAAAGTAGTATTATTTATAATGTATATAAACTCTTTAGAGCAACCTTGCGAGATACATGCCAACATATGATGGGTGAAGTTGTAACTAACCCTGTTGAGGCAACCGCTTAAATAGGTATAACACTGAACGAACAACAACGGAGCTTTCGACCTTATCGAATGGCCCGTGGTGGTAGCTTCCTGAACAAACCCAGAAAGCCATGAACCGTTTGGTGGCGAGGTTCATCAGGAGCGACGGGTCACACACTAAAGGGTGAGAACGGGGGTTTCCCACGATTCACTGATGGATGGGTGCAGCCGTGGCTCATAAGCGATGTTTTCCCGGGCAAACAATATTTAAAACGTTTTCCAGGCGAACTCCTGCAGGCCGTTTAAGGTAAATTTAGGGGGATAACCAGTTAAAATTGAAATTATAGTGGCCCCAAACCAGGGAGTTTTATTTGGATTGAGATATACCAAAGTTTTACTTTATGTTTAATACTTTAAATCCACTAAATTGAGGGGAGATTTCGTTTTGTAAGCAATTTATTTGGCGTAAGGATTCTTTCCTTTGTTTGGTAGCTTCAATTTGCATAACAATCCACCTAGCAAAATTAACAATATCATCATGTTCACGTAAATCCTGTGTACCAAGATGACCTGAAACAATACTTGATGTGTATTGCCGGACGCCGTTAACGTTTAAACTGTTTTAAAATTAATTTGGAAGTTAAAAATACATTTAGCCCCCATGGGCGTCCGCGGGGCAAGGGGGCACTTGCCCCTTGGAAATCAAAAACTTGAAAAAACGAAGAAAAGAATAAAGGAAAAAAAACTAAGAAAAATAAACATCAACCTGTCCTAAACCATTTCACTCAGTGTGAATTTCTACAGTCCCCTCACAACATGAATTTGAATAACAATGTCCCAACACTCAGGCCGAGCAGCCCCGTCCTCTGCATATTTTTGTAATTTTTTAAAATTTTATTTACGATAATGTTGCTAGTTGTTTCCCCTTTTTATGTACTGCCAGTACTAGGCCCTTTGGGAAGTGGGCCATTTCCGCCATGGGCGTAGCCAGGTTTTTTGGTTGTGAGGGGGGCAAAGTCACTCATCGTCCCCCATTCTTCACCCTGCAGTCCCTGGGGGGAAGGGTATAAGTAAGGGGTCGCTTCCCCCTCCCTTTTGAAATTTTTTTGGGCTGTCCTCGAGGGTTAAGGTGCAAAAATGGTGCCTTCTTTTTTTATCCTGATCCCCAAGTGTTTCTTCCCACAAGGGGTTTTTTTAGAGGGGCGGCAAGGGTGGCGTCGGATTTTCCCTAAGGGGAACCAGACTCCGACCCGGAACCAGCGACCCCGAGACCCAAACCAAGTTCCCCCCCCCCCCGATGCCGTCGAGGGGTTTGGTGAGTTGAATTTGAAAAAACCTTTGTACTATACCATGCCATTGCGGGCATATTTGCAATAAAATTTGTTAATAACTAGAGGGACATAGAATTTACGGTTTTTTATCCGGAATCTAAAACTGTGGGACAATTGCAAAGCGGCACGAAAAAATTTTTGGGAAAGCCTACCAATAAAAGAAGATAATCTGTGCTTTGTTTAAAACCTAGGTTTAATCGGGTTTACCAAATGAGAATGACATTGTACTAGGCCTACAAGTACGGAACTGAGGAACGATTGGGGCCCAAGGTAACCGAAAATTTGTGGGTTATAATCCTCATAAATGATCCTTTTTTGAAAGCAGGGCGTTTAGCCCAGGTTTTTTTGTCAACTAGGGGGCAAGAGCAACCAGAATTTCCTCCCCCCATTTGTGGATCTTGCTTTCCTAATAATCAGTGTTTTCTCCGCAGGTCCAAATTTTTGGCCCACATGTGCTTTTCCCTTTCTCTGAACCTGGCTGATGTGGAATGATTGCCGTCCCTAGGGGATGGTCTAAGGGGAGGGTGTGTTGTTTGGAAATTTTTGGCTCCCTATTAAGGTGGGCTAGATGCAAGATTGGTGCCCACAATTTGGTGCTAAATGTAAACTGATACATCCAACCAAGATTCCCTATTTTTTTAGGAAGCTTTTTTTATCTTGCTTGTCGTCTTCAAGGTCTTGGTGGATTTTTTCTTTGAGCCCCCCTACTGGTAGATCAGAATCCAATGGGTAATTACGTAAATTGAAATGAACCCTGGTAAACACCTTTCCCTTCAATCAGTTTCACCACACATTCACCACAATCAGTCCCCCCAAAATTTTTTTTTAAACGAGGCCTTCCCTTGTAGCGAGTATAAAGCACCTTGACCCTGACCCCATTTCTAACAACTGCTAATACCCAGGTGCTGCTGGCTTTAATAATCCAAGAAACAATTTGGGAAAGTTATACAGTAAAGAGGACAGAGGTCCCCCCCTTGTCTGATGTCCCAGATACTCCCATGTGTGTATGAAACAGATTGTAACATAACTACAACATAGCATGGTGTCCTCATGCCATCCTTAAACCTTAATGAGAACGTGGGTTTGTGCCAGTTGTGGCTATACTTTTAAAAATAAAGTGTAACTGTTGAGAGAGTTAAATTTTTCAAGATCATGCTGCAAATTTCACCATATATTCCTTTCAAAATTCAAAATCCCCCAAGATTTTCCAGAGTGGGCAACTCGCCCCCCCCTGTCCCCCCCCCCCCCCGGCTACGCCACTGGTTTTGAAAGCCAAAAAATTAAGTAAACCGACCAATGGGGTGGCGACAGAAAATTTCCCCCGAAACGGGGCCGACCATAGCACCGACCCCCAAAGTTTCCCGACACCCAACTTGGGGGGGGGGGGTGGGGGGGGGGGGGGGTGGGGGGGGGGGGGGGTGGGGGGGGGGGGGGGTGGGGGGGGGGGGGGGTGGGGGGGGGGGGGGGTGGGGGGGGGGGGGGGTGGGGGGGGGGGGGGGTGGGGGGGGGGGGGGGTGGGGGGGGGGGGGGGTGGGGGGGGGGGGGGGTGGGGGGGGGGGGGGGTGGGGGGGGGGGGGGGTGGGGGGGGGGGGGGGTGGGGGGGGGGGGGGGTGGGGGGGGGGGGGGGTGGGGGGGGGGGGGGGTGGGGGGGGGGGGGGGTGGGGGGGGGGGGGGGTGGGGGGGGGGGGGGGTGGGGGGGGGGGGGGGTGGGGGGGGGGGGGGGTGGGGGGGGGGGGGGGTGGGGGGGGGGGGGGGTGGGGGGGGGGGGGGGTGGGGGGGGGGGGGGGTGGGGGGGGGGGGGGGTGGGGGGGGGGGGGGGTGGGGGGGGGGGGGGGTGGGGGGGGGGGGGGGTGGGGGGGGGGGGGGGTGGGGGGGGCCAGAAAATTTCTTCTGAAAAGTTTGGCTTTTCCCTCTTGATGAATTTCCATTCTTCCATATAATCATTAGACTTCTTTACGTTGTACCTTGGAAAAGGGCCACATCCCATTATTAAAATTAAAATTTTAAAAGACAGCTTGTGGAAAACCCGCAAATATCATAGTTTGGCTTTGGTTGATTGCCTTCTACCTACTTTTATACATGGAATGTAATAGGGCCCCTTTGAGGTGGGTAGGGGAAGGATTACCCATTCAAATGCAAAGTATCATCGGAAAATGTTTCTCGTCCCTAGGCAGAACCGTACTAGAGATCATTTCAAAAATACGCCCCACGAAACATCCAAAGGCTTTAAAAAGGGCCTCAAAAATGTGTTCCAGGTTTAAAAAAGGCCTTTCATATTTTAAGATAAACTTTATTTAGGTTGCTTTTGAAGCCTGTATTTTAAACAGCATTTTGACTCAATTAAGTTTTTTATTTCTTTTTATTTTAATTTCATTTAGAAGGTAATTCTATGGCCTTAATAGAAATGGTTTTTTGGCTAACTGACCTTATTTGCAAAAAGCCTCCTTTTTTAAAAATTTTATTTTATTTAGGATGTCAATCTTTCCATATTCAAAATTTTATATTGTCCATAATTATGCTTTTGCACGAAAGCCATATTTTTCCTTTTTTTGTATATTCAAAATAGTTGAAAGACTTAAGTAAATTGAACTTTTCAAATGTTAATAATTGAAGAAAAGATCAATTTTTTGGCAGACTTTGATAAAAATTGGTTTGTCTCCTCGTTGTATTGTAGAATATCCAAATTTGTCAAAATGTAAAAAAACGTATATTTCTACTTAAAAAAACCATGGAGGACAATCAGAACCATGTACAACAAAACCACACCCACGTAGTCAACCATCCGGGGAAAAATAGGAATGACAGTCCAAGAAGTAGCTGCGAAATGCCAAGACTACAGAGAAGTCAAATTTATTAGTTTGAGGTCGACCAAGAACAGCATGGCTCCACTACGAAGCGAAAAATATAATCGCTTTAAAAACCCAACTAAAATAGGGAAAATAGAAATAGTGAAAATAAATGGGAAAAAACATAATATGTCCATTTAAAATTTAATATGTAATTTAAATTATTTTAAAAAAAACTTCCCAAATTTTTTATCAATAAAGTATATCTATTAGAGTAAACTATTTTACTTTACTTTTTCATTAACAATTTATTCAAATTTTTAAATAGAATAATAATTTATAAATTTAAAAACTTTAAAAATCTCTAATTAACTTCTAATTATAATATTTTTAATTTAATATTTAAGGGAAGTAAGGTTAAAATTCCCTTAATAAACCCCGTAAAAGCAAAACCTTCCCACAAGAAGGTCCAGGAAAATTTAGAAAATTATTAAAGGTCGAAACCCCATTCCGTTTTCCCCGCCAATTGCGTCCTTTACAACATTCACTTTTCAAGTAGGAAGCAAATAAAATTCCGTAACAATTTTTCGATCCTTGATACTTTTTCCGAAAGAAATAATTAAGTAGAGAAAAATCATTCATTTTCGGAATTCATTTTTTTATTTATTATTAAATTGAGCAAGCGTTTTAAAAGAGAAAAAAAATTTTAATTCCGTCATTTTTTCCCAAAAGGGCCCGGGGGGGGGGGGGAATTTTCCCCCTTGATTCCAAAAATTTTGAAATTTAAAACCAAAACCCGCAAGAAATTTTTGGGGGTTTTTTTAAAAAATTTTTCCCTTTTTTCTTTTTTCCCCAAAATTTTCCAAAAAAATTTTTCCCAAGGGCACAAATTTTCGGTTGCGCCCCCCAAGTCCCAAAGGCTTTTTATGTAAAAAAAAATTTATTCTTCAATTATTCTCAATACAATGTTTTCAAAAACTTTTTTAAGGGGGCCCAAACCCAAGGGAAAAATTAATTGAGGGGTTTTTAATTTAGAAATTAAAGCTTTTTAAATATTTCAGGCTTGCCCCCAAAAACGGATCATTTTTTGAAAATTTAAATTATTTTTGTTTATAATTTTTTTTTTAAAAAAATCGGCAAATTCCCCCCTTTTGGGTTTGGGAATAAAAGTTAATTTTTTCCTTCTGGAAGCAAAAAAATTTTTTGCCAAAAAATTTTCCAAAAAAAAAAATCCATTGTGGGATCCATCAATAGGGGAATCTTTGGAATCAAACTGGGGAAATACGAACTGTAGCGTATTTTTAAAACCCTTTGATTTCCATGGTTTTCCAAAAAATTTCCAATAGTATAAATTTTTTGAAAAAATTAAAGTTTCCTTTTTCCCTTTTTAAAACCCTACCCAAAAAAAAAAAATTTTTAAGGGGGGGAGTTTTTACCCCCCCGAAAAAAATTTTTTTAATAACAAAAAAAAAAAATTTTAAAGGGAATTTAACCTTTTTTAAAAGTCAAGAAACCCCTTTTTCCCCCCCCCCCCCCAAATTTAAAAAAAATTTCGAAGGGGGGGAAAAACTGTAAGGGGCCCCCAAAAAAAAGAAAAAAAAAAATAAACCTTTAAAATAAATTTGGGTAAAATAATTACCCAGAATTTGGGGGGGGGGGGGGGGGGGGGGGGGGGGGGGGGGGGGGGGGGGGGGGGGGGGGGGGGGGGGGGGGGGGGGGGGGGGGGGGGGGGGGGGGGGGGGGGGGGGGGGGGGGGGGGGGGGGGGGGGGGGGGGGGGGGGGGGGGGGGGGGGGGGGGGGGGGGGGGGCGGGGGGGGGGGGGGGGGGGGGGGGGGGGGGGGGGGGGGGGGGGGGGGGGGGGGGGGGGGGGGGGGGGGGGGGGGGGGGGGGGGGGGGGGGGGGGGGGGGGGGGGGGGGGGGGGGGGGGGGGGGGGGGGGGGGGGGGGGGGTGGGGACATACATGCTTAAGGGACCACAAACTACAATTTTAAGGGGTGCTGGTGCTGAAGGCACGTCCCCCATCCCCCAGAAAGCTCCGCCCACGTGAAGGTCCCCACTAAAATTAAGTGCAATTTAAATAGTTAAAAATTCAAATTTCCAAGAAAAATCTGCCCCAGCCGTGAAAAAATCTGGAGTCAATGGGAAAGTTTTATTGCAAAAAAATCTTGAAATTTTAAATCATTCCCCCGAAAATGGAGCATTTCAGAAAACAATCAGGTCTCCGTTGCAAAAAAAAAAGCTCGTTCATTTCCGGAAGCATTCTTGGGACCCCCCCATAATGCTATCGGTGGGGAAAGTTTGCGGGTCGAACCCCAGTTCGACGCCGAGTTTTTCCTTCATACTGATGGTAAACCCTTTTAATTCTACCTTACTTGGTATTGCCGCCTTTCGTATGTCCTCTTACCTGAGCAATGATAAGTGTAAACAAAAACATTGGTTTCGCCCAACGGTATTATTTTTACCTAATGTTTCGCGGCTTTAAACCCTTTTTCCCTCTTTGAAATGTTTGTGTAACTTCGGCAAAACGAGTTAACTTTATTTATCTCGTTGGAAAACTATCAGACGGTACAGGGTATTTTTCATTTTTCAATATTATTACATACCCTTTTGACGGAGTCAACTTGTTTAAAAATGTATCTTAAGGGAGGATTTTAATAAAGTGCACTATTATTTCTTATTTAACTTTCTTTTTATGATTGCTCGAGAGTTACAGTTGGGACACTAACAATGCAGTTTTTCCCGTAACCATGTTAAAGGAAAAACGTGCATTGGTTTCAAGTGCCGGCCAAAAAAGGTGGAGGAAAAGTGGAATTTTCTACTTGTGAACTAGTTTTTGTATGAAAATTTTAAGCTCAGTTTCAACTTGGGATCATACATTTGCGACTTTGATAATAAATTTGGGAAGTGAAGAAGTATCTTATAGTTAAGGTTTGAATATTAAACAAATTCTTTTTAGTATTCTTTTATAGTAGTAAACTTATTTATATTTCCTTTTTTTGGAAGGCCACAAAAGTAAAAAGGGATTTGTGTTTCTGAATAAGCCTTGAAGAAAATAGAAATAATAAAGTGAAATATGGTTTCACTGTTTTGCACATTCCGATGGGTTTAGAACGGAATAGTGGGAACGAACTATACAAGTGGTAGCATTAAAGGTACCCTGGTGAGAAAAAACCCCCCAATTTTGGAATATCCTAAGCAACGTTTCCAGCTATTGGGGGGGGTATCCCCCCAAAAAAGGGGGAATTGTTTTGGGGGGAGGGGATTAGTAATTTTTGACTGCCCCAAATTTCGGAGATAAATTTCCTAAAATTTCAGACATTATTAAACTTTTATTTTTTTTCCCCCTTTTTAAAAAATTCAATGAAAAATTTTTTTCGAAAATTTTTTGGGGGAGATTATTTTTTTCAAAATTTTTTATTTTTTGTTTTTTAAAGCCCTTTTACTTGGAACAAAAAAGGTTTCTTGGGTTTCTTTGGCCCATCCAAAGTAGGCAACAATCAATATGTCGATCTATAATACTCAAGAATCGGTGTTTGCTTTAGGACTTAAATGATAAGGATTACGTTCTTTCTACATTTCAATATCTTCTACATAGTCCACTTGTTATGGAAACCAGGTCAACGTGTGCCTTGTGAATGGCATTAAAATAAATTTAAAATTAAAATTCAAGTAGAAAACTCATTATTTTACTCTGAAGTTTTTTTTTGTGCTCAAAACCTTAGGTTTTATAAATCTCACGATTTCTTTCACTTTTCTTTGAATTACCTAATTTGTTTCAAGTGGGCAATGATGAATATGGCTATTTTATATAAAAGAAAGTTAAATAATGAAATTTAAGTCTGAAATTTATTTAAAATTCCTATGATCATATTTAACGGGAAGTTACTTCTTGGTCAAATTTGGTAAAAATTTATAAATATCAAATTTTTTTAAGTCTATGTTATTAAAAAGGGAAAGGAAAAGTGAACTTCATTTTCCAAATAGGTCAGATTTACATTAGCAGGGAAATTTGGTTTTATTATTTGATAACATTAAAATATTGATAATTAATTCCTGTTTGACGAAAACCAACGTTTTTCATATATCCCCGGCACAATCGTAAGGCAATTCCAAAGGAAAAAATTTCATGGGATTGAGGACATATAAGATTTGAATGGGTGACGAATTTTTTTTGGGTTGATATTAAAGTTGTTTAATGTAAAAAAGATTTTTAAAAAGCAATGTTTAAATGGACTTTGGAGTTATGTTACCGAGGTTAAGTTGTTCATGTAAGTATTGGTTTTGTCCGAGGGTACGTTGTTTAAAATTTCAATTTTCCTTAAAAATGTTTTTAGAGAAAGTATTTGCATGATTTTGGGGGCACTGGGGGTCCGATTTTTGGGGGGACAATTGAAATTCCTCCCTCCTACGATAATATATAAACCAATTCCACTTTTTTAAGGCATTACCTGTTGGTGACCAAGTTTTTGGGGGGGGACCGGTTTTAGCACCTAGTTACCCACTTTGAATATCGTAGGGCTCACTCAGATTGGCCCTTTAATGAAATATGTCTTTTTTGTGAACAATAATACTTCTACATTATTTTTTCTTATAAGGGATCCTTCTCAGGAGTCAACAGCAATGAGAAGTACGTTTGGTTTTAAATAAAATAATTAAATTTTTTTATTTAATAAAAATTTTCTGAAATTCCACAAATTTTGCATTTACCAGTTGCATGCTTCAAAAAATAATTTTTTAATATTTAA
Organism: Holothuria leucospilota; assembly: GCA_029531755.1. Lineage (NCBI taxonomy): Eukaryota > Metazoa > Echinodermata > Holothuroidea > Aspidochirotida > Holothuriidae > Holothuria > Holothuria leucospilota. The sequence goes on along the minus strand of CM055962.1, from coordinate 4,483,080 downwards.
ATCGAATACTTACAAAAATAATTAATCCTGGAATACTACTTTTTTCCAAATTTTAAAAAAAAAAAACCATAAATTTCACAAAGGGGGAAGGGAAAAAATTTTTTTCCCAGGTTTCCTTTGCCCCCCAAAAATGCACCCAAAAAAGAAAAATAAAAAAAAATTTAAGGGGAATATTAAAATTATTCTTATTTTAAAAATTTCAATATCAAGTCAAACTTTATAATTTATTACTCGTCCTTCAAGGGGGCCTTTGTTTTAAAAATAAAGTGACAAAATTATGCAGGTTTAATTCTTTAAACCCTTTTATTCCATTAATAGAAAAAATCAAGGAAATTGGAAATTTTGGAAAACGATAACTTCTTAACACTGGACAAACGGTAACATTAAAATTTTCAAATTTCCCTCCTTTAAAATTTCTAAAAATTTAAAAGGGAGAGATTAATAGTTCTCACTAAGGTTTATAAATTTTTAAAAAAAATTTTTTGGGAAAAAATGCAGTCCAAAAAACCCTTAAAGAAAACCCTGTAACAAAAAGAAGCAAAAAGAGTTGAGGGAATATAAGTTTTAAAATTCACTGCGTGGGTGTGTATGCTTAGGAAATTTAGAATTGCATTTTTACACAATAATCACTTGCTGATGATTGGGGCACTACAGAAGTTCTGGGGGGGGGGGGGGGGAAAAAAAAAAAATTAATTACTTTGCAACCAAAGAAAAAGGGGAAAAGTGATTAGTCGTTAATTCAATAAAAAGCCGACATGGTGCAGTAGTAGCTGCACTTAAAAACTTTGGGTGAAGAAATTTTTTTTAAAAAATTTTTAACAAAAAAAAAAAAAAAGGAAAAAAAATGGTTTTATTATTATTTTAAAAAAAATTTACCCCCTTTTGGGGGTTTTTTTGAAAATTTTTAAGGGAAAATTTGGGCCCCCCGGGGTTTAACAATTTTTGGAAAATTTTTCTCCCCCCTTTTTAATTTTAAAAAAAAAAGGGAAAAAAAAAGGGTTTTTTTAAAGATTTTTGGAATTTTTTAAATTTTTTCCCTTTTTTACAAATTTTGATTTTTTTTTGGGAAAAACAAAATATATTTTCCCCCTTTTGGGAATTTCCCTTTTTTTTAAAAATTTAAAATTTGGGAAAAACAAATTTTTAAAAAAAATTTTTTAAATTTCATATATTCAAATTTCAACATATGCAATTTTCTATTTTTTTAATTTTTATTCTTTTTTTTAACTTTTAATGGGGGTTGGCAAATTTTATTATTAAGTCCAAATTAGATTGTAATTCCCCCCCCCCCCGCGCCCCCCCCCCCCCCCCCCCCCCCCCCCCCTCCCCCCCCCCCCCCCCCTTTTTTTTTTTTTTTTTTTTTTTTTTTTTTTTTTTTTTTTTTTTTTTTTTTTTTTTTTTTTTTATTTGGTTTTTTTTTTTTTTTTTTTTTTAACTGGTACTCCTCACGATGATCAATCAGTATTGGTAAGGTTCTTTGAATCATAAGTCAAAGTTATACAGACATTGACTTGATATGATAAGGACCTGTCTGTCGTTCATTTCTATACAATGCATCAGTGTTGGCAAGTACGGCGTCGCTACTTACAGAGCGTCTTTTTCCAATCTAGCTGATCATCGCAATCAGGTATGTTCCACATAAGATCTAGATAACTATTTACTATTGGCCCTAGAAGTTGTTGTTACTGAGAAGGGCTAAGGGAAAAGAGAAACCATTGTACACTGCACGCAATTTTAACAGTTTAATCCAATTTTTCGCAGACTATGGTAAGACACAAAGGCCTTCACTTTAATTACATTGATGCAGACAAAGTTTGTCAAAAATCCAAAATTCAGTTAAATCATGGATGGTGACAGTTGATAAGTTACAGCAGGTTGGATTATTATAATATTTTAATAACCTATTTCCTTGACATAACTTAACCATTTCACTAACATGAATTACGAAAATATTAATTACTAAAATTAGATTTGAAATACATTTTTGTAGCTTAATATATTCATTAATATTACACATATTTAAATATTAAAAAGTATGTTTGATGTCTCATAACACTGATTTTGCCCTCGGGTGCAATACAGTTTCCTAAAAGTAACAGTTAAAAAAAAAACCAATTTGACCGCTAAACAAGTACAAGCATTAGAAATGTATAGCAGATATCAAATGGAGTTTTCAGTGAACTGGTTATTTTACGTCGATTAATTGTAGCTGCTATATGTCGTCCTCATGGAACATATTGAATATGGATTCATAATTCACGTAAATCTGTTCCTTAGATTACTTAAGTAGAGAAGTACAATTTCCCTTTTCAGAATTGTGAATCAGCAACAAACTTTCTTTGAGGATCTTAAAAACGACTATGAAAATGCCTATACATGATACCTATAAAAAAGCTAAAACATCATACTAAACGCTACTTGTCTGATTCACAATGTAGTCTAAAAGGACTTAGGCATATTGTGGTAAATATTCAAACACAACATGCCGCGAATACCAGAATGGCTTTCAGGCGTGGATTTTAACACAATGTTCGATCATAGGATCAAAAATAGAAAAAACATATGAACGAAAAGTTTTGGCAGAAATTGAAGATACTAACAAGCTCCTACTCTTTGAAAATAAAACAAGAATTATTCCGGGGTTCAGTTTTTTAAAAAATGGGCCCTTATTTAAGAGGCATTTAAAAAATTTTTGGATTTTAAAAAAATTTTATTTTTTTCAAAATTTTTTTTTTCAAAATTTTAAAATTTTAAAAAATAATTTTTTTAATGGGGCCAAAAAAAAAAATTTTTTTTAAATTGGATAATTTTTTGGAATTTTTATGTTGGAAGGGTTTTCCCGTCCCAAAAATAAAAAACATTCCATTTTCCCTTTTAATTAAATTTGTATAAATACTTTAAAAAAACTAATTTCTTAGCTCGAAATTAAAATTTTTTAGGGTATATTTTATTCTAAAATTTTTCGGGTTAAAATTATTCGCCTTCAAAGGGAAAAATTTATTTTAGGCCCACCAAAAAACTGCTTCCCACTTTCTTAACATTAAAAAGCAACACATTTCGAAAAAGTATTTCAACCTTGG